>JAUTBQ010227994.1:0-20323 GCA_032361185.1 Lepetodrilus ovalis | reverse complement strand
AATGAATGTAGTTTACATTTATTACTCAAATATAGTGCTACGTGCTCATAAAAATCTGTGATTGTATGCCTTTAAACCCACAGGGACTTGTAGAGCGGACCCAGTAGATCTACGTCAAAACCAGTCAACAAAACCTTTTTTTACAAACTGAATAAAGAAAATCATAAAAATTATCCATACGTTTGTTAGATTAATAATGCATATACAATTGCATTCAGTTATTAAAAACAGCCCAATTCTAAATTTCATCATATTTCCATACAGTGGTATGTCTGTACTGTATGGAAATATGATGAAATTTAGAATTGGGCTGTTTTTAATAACTGAATGCAATTGTATGCATTATTAGTCTAACACACGTACGGATAATGTTTATGATTTTTTTTATTCAGTTTGTAAAAAAAGTTGTGTTGACTGGTTTTGACAAGTCAGACGTAGATCTACTGGGTCCGCTCTACAAGTCCCTGTGTGTTTATCAAGCCAACCAATCAAAACGTGTTATTAAGCAGCTATCGACTTTGGGATGGTTAAGTATCAAATGGATTAAAGAAAACATTAATAGATCATTTTAAGCAACACTGGATTGAATGAAAAGTAGATTCTTCAAAGGGTGAATCGTTCACATTATTTAAAGATATTATTATCTTGGAGCCATACCTGATGAAATTAACTCTGAACCTCCGTATATTATTAACACGTTCTATAACCACCAACCAC
The DNA here is from genome assembly GCA_032361185.1 of Lepetodrilus ovalis. Lineage (NCBI taxonomy): Eukaryota > Metazoa > Mollusca > Gastropoda > Lepetellida > Lepetodrilidae > Lepetodrilus > Lepetodrilus ovalis. Next base: position 19,606 of record JAUTBQ010227994.1, on the reverse strand, counting down.
CGATTACCAATTGAAACAGGCAGATGGCTTACTAGTAATAGCGAAGATATAATATGTACATTATGTAAACTTACCGTATGTGACGAGTTCCATTTCATTAGTCTGTCCATCACTGAATACTATTCGCAATACATTTCTACCAACATATGTTTGTGTAAATCCAAATGTATATAAATTCAAATACCTAATGCAATTTAAGGAACGATTTTGTAAGCTATCATTATGAACTATTATGCAATATTGTTTCGTGATATAGTACTGATATTATTAGAAACACAACAACTTATGATGTTACGATAACATGCTCTCAATTGGCTGTCTTGCTTGTTCGCATAGTACAAAGTATTTGAGCGCCTTTCTCTATAGGAGAATACAGAGATTTAACGTTGGATAATGTCTTGCTTTTATCCAACAATAATTAGGCAGCTCCGATATGCATATTTTCAAAAGAAATCATGTTTGAATTCCGTATTTTAAAGGCATACTATCACGGTTTATTGGCCTAGATAATGGCCAAACGAATTTCTGTCTGAGACTCTTTACGTTTGATTTGTAAACGCAAAAGTGGATATTTACTGGTATACTAAGTCCCCAACACTTGATATTTATAATAAATTTCATATTTTATAATAATTAGTCCTGACTAATAATTATCTTGTCTTTGATGTATTCATGATATATGAATCAATCGAAGTTCTTTCGTCGCACCCATATGAGAGTTATGTCCCCTTGCGTTAATATAAAGGACAAAGAACTAAGATTGTTCAGGTTATTATATAAAAAGCAAAATCTAAAACAGTTTGTTGAAATTGAATTTTGCCTACCGTACATTGGTAGAAAGGTTTTTGGAAGTACAAACATGATTATATGTATTCCAAGTGAATGTACTTTGTAGTTGTAGCTAAGAACATAAATATCTGTGATAGTATGCCTTTAACATACATAAAATCATGTTTGTACTTCCAAAAACGTTTCCACCACTGTGTATGTTAGACAAAATTCCATTGGCGGTTATTACTGAATATGGTCGTATTATATTTTGCATCAGTATGTTAATGCAATGGAAGATAACTCAAAGTGGTACGACTAAATATAAAACGACACGATTACGTTCCTTCATAAATCATTTGTTGCATCTAAGACGAGATAATTAATGCTTCGTAACCTGAACTCATATTAAATATTAAATGTGTGATAACTATCGAATGTTAGGGAATAATAAGTGCATTAGTAAATAACAACTGTTGGGTGATCAAATCAAACGTAGGTTTTTCTCGGATAGAAATTTGTATGTTAATATAGTGTGGAATCTTCAACTGTATTGCGTGGGCAAACTTTTGATAATTCCATTAAACTTTAATGACATCCTTTTCAATAGATGCATCTGAAGGTAGTCATTAATATTTACATATTTAACGTTCTTGGAATCAAACGTTTGACAGTGCCATTACCATATCGTCATCCCTGAACCAAATGAGAAATTAATGCTGGCCAATCTTAGAAGCTTTACCATAGATCAAAGAAACGATTTTTTATATACTAGTAATGTCTCCATGGCGACTCTTCAGAATTCAACATTAGGCTTAACGGGATCTGACGTAAATTATCTCGCTAAACCGGAAGTTGACTTTTACCGCGGCGCTAATGTAGCATGCGGGTCAAGGGTCAAACTATACTGAAACGCATATGGTGGTTCCATTTCCTGTTTTGTGCAATACACGCTGGAAACATAAGGTCCGTGATTAATAATCATGACATCAATCGAATATGAAATTGGATTAGAGGTATCGAAAGGTCGTCGGGTACATTAAGATTAATAAATCGTTAGCAGTCGTTTCCAGCCGTCTACTTTCACTTGCAATTATTGAGATTTAGACCATGACTGGTATAGTGAATATTGCGGACTTATCTGTATCGACCCATGTACATATACATATTGCCATCTATTGTCAGCTGAACCTATTCAAATGGTACATATCGTTATATAAATCTCTTTTTAATAGAACATATGCCATTACTGCCACCCTGTATGATATACTGCACGCATCATTGAGTTATCATTTGTATGGTGTAAATTTCTAATTTAATTTTTCTTACGCGTATTTATATGATATAATTTCTTATTTTACTTGTTTTATCTTGGCTGATGGACGCGTTTTATGGTTTCTAAAATGTACAGATGTAGAAATCTGTTGCGATTGTCTCAGTTGTATGATTCTATTCGGACTTATATAGGAAACAACGTGCATTGGCAGATGAAACAAATTGTGATATACAACCAACGTTCAATAACACTGTTCTATTTTCCAGTACAATAAAAAGAAAAGTGTTGGTATCGTACTTTGGATAATGCTGAATCAGGAAAGGGAATACGCGTCCATAAATCACATTAATTGATCTGTAGAAACATTACGATAGAAATATCATCACATTAACATATGATTTAATACTTCATATCTGTCTCGCCTTCTTCTCTCTTTTTTATTTGGTGAGTCTATTAATGTGTAAAAGTCGTTTATTTCATCAATCTGTTTACATCCATAATGTTCCTGACATTGAGGTCTGACAGAAAGTTTCCGATTCTTAAAACGGACACGTCCACGCACCTGTTCTTGGACTCGAGTTCCCACACACCCCCTCGGGGCTCTTCCTGTGCATATTGCACTATTAAATTTACAGGCTATGGAAAAATAAGTCTTTTGTGTTTCTCTATGGAGCGTGGACGGTGACCAAATGAAATACAAACATCGGAGGAACGCTGGCGGATGGCCTACAGCCCTGTATCATCCCATTGTCTCAGATTTTAAGGTAAGAGTTCTCAGGAACGAAAACCAATATTCCTCATCTAAAAAGTCGCGAGATGTGGGTAAAATTCGATAAACATCGCGCATTTTATATAGGGCAATTTCAGTATATACTGATTTATCGATCAAAAGAAAGGAAACGTCAATAGTTATTAATATTTTGTTTATTTGTTGGGGTGTCGTATTCCTTATGCTATTGGGGCTCAAAATTAAATTAGTTTTTAAATAGCGTGAATCGAAAATGTTTCAAATCGACATTTAATGTTCTTTAAATTAATTATTTATAACTGCATTTATGAAAATAGCCTGCTATGTTTTGCTACCTCTTTCCAAGCCAACATTAGCAGCCAATATTTGTATATGTTTTATATTTAGTCAATGCCTTATCTCTGCTAGGTTTATATTATATGTATACTTAGTAAAGACGCTACTAATGTATTGATGTAAGCAGCATCAAATCATGTACATAATAAACCGTTCGACCATTCGCAAATGTTCGCAAATAAAATAATGAATATACATTTTTATTCTCCTTATAAGCTTCAATATTTTATTATTTTATTCACGTAGGGTATAAATTATTTTTAATCGAGCTTTCTAAAATGGTTGTTTAATTGTCTTTCAGTCTGGCAAAATGAGAGTCGCTAAAACACATTCTGAACTGGGAGGGTGAGAGGTAGAAAGCATCCCAACACGGCAGACCCTAGTCCATGGTAACGTCTATGAATTTAGCCAGGTGGCAAAAGCCTACATATTGCACACCTGTGTGTAAACTCTCTGTTCTGTTTAAACGTGAGGATTTACATATTCTTACCTTTCTAACTCTACGAAAGGTCATTCGGTTCTTAATGGTGTCTTCAGCGTTGTTGTTGTCGTTGACCCTATAGCACCCGTAAGAAGAATCGATCTACTGTTGTGCTCCTTATAGCAATGTTTATAATGGTTGTGTTTGTGGTATGCTTATTAGGTTATCCAAAAAAATAGTCTGATTAAGATTGTCAACGGATAAAAATGCATAGTCATATTCAGCAAATGCTAGAATTATTTCGTTATAAAGAAATTGTTATTCCTTGCATTTAAGACAAAATCATAATAGTGTTCTATTTTGTCCCATAATAATAACAATATTGACTTACAATGCCTTGCTATTGATTGCTTGACGACAGTGTTTTATGAGTATAGCATGTCATCTAAGGTATGGAATACTGAACTAGTACTTAGCGAATTGAAATGTAATTACAATTTACGTAATAGTTATTAAAGGATCTTTCAAATACTAAATTGCGTAAATTTTGTGAGCTCAGTTTTAGAACTTAATGCTCTATCATGTGATTTGGTTGCTCAAAACGCTAACCTATATATTCTTGCTGAAAATGGTTGTCACCCATAAACTAAGGCTCTTTCCGCGTAATAATAGACTACTAGTAATTAGTTTTGCATTTATTGCGATTTTCATTCAAATATTTAAAGTGCATTCATAATGTACATCTGCAGGAGATGTATACATTGACGTTATTCAATTTGCATTGACCTAATATTTCACTTTATTCAAGATTAATTCATTTATCCAAGTCAGTACATCGCGGTATACGATGCCGATACGATGTCGAAAATATGTTGGTTTTACGTCGTGATGTGCCGACTGTAATATCACGGCTTGTTAGTTTACTAGTATTGAGCATGAGGAAACCCGCAACATCCGAGGCTCTGAATATTGCAGTTAACCTGCGAGCACCGGCTGGTACTGTCAAACTCTTGACCCATTAAGATAGTTACGAAGTTGGCGAGAACGTCAGCTTTTCATTATATGAGCATTAGTTTTTAAATAATTATATAGATCGATTTTAGCATTTTTTCAGCTAACCGTTATTGTTATAACATTACGCAACTTTACATGTTCACCGTGGATCTTCAATTAGTGGTTTAGAATCGTCGGACATGAAGATATATATTTTTTAAATATGGTTATGGTGCGGTTATTGTATTGAAAAACTAAACAGCAATAGTGTTGGTATTAGAGTAGTATACCAGAGATGTCAAGAGGAACGGTTCATGTTGCGAGGGGAACCAATAAGAAATGTGTACATGTATGACGGTAATATCCAGCAGCCACGGCTGATGTAGATAGTGGTTACTAAATAGTACTAAATAGACATGAATATTTGCAGGATATGCTTGACCTGGAATTTTGTTTCGTGAAAGGTTCTTCATTTTGATCACTCTTGCCCATGAGTAGAATCATCCGGATCCGACTGGGCATGTTAATTGTCTGCCCTTGGTTCATGAATTAATTATCGGGTATCATTAATCATTAATAAAGGATCATGGCTGAGGTGTATTTGTGACCAGCGGTTCAGTCACTGGTGGTGACTAGTATAGCTCACTTCATTAACAGGAATATACATCAACAAGAATTCTAGAATATATTTCTAGAATCTCATTGCCCCTCAGAACTATGGGCATAAATCTGTGGAGTGCTCTTCGTGCAATAAATCACCTAAACCAGAATTCAGACCCAAGTGTATACTGGGAGTGTTTGTCTCTTTGTAACCGGTTTACCCGATGCAGCCGAAGAAGAATGTGTGAAAATAGCACTAATTAGACGATTCCACGGCTTGCACTGTACATGTAGTTTCGCTAAAATGTAAACTTCTGCTAGGTTTTTTAATTGAATTTTTTATGTTTATATTTGAATTTGAGAACATTTTCAATTCTAATAGTAGTCTCGCACCCAATACTGGGGGAGGTAGTGACAGCACGGACTATTTTTCTCGCCCCCATACGGCGCAAGTTGAGGATAAGTAAACAAAATGGTGTATTGATTCGTTTTAAGCTTCAGCATCTACATAAATTAACCGTCTCCAGCTGAGCCTAGTAATGTTGTCTTAATGAAGAGTTTCAGATATCTACCGACTGACTAATCGAATCATTTCAACATTTTTAACTGATGTTATTCTTTTAAATTGTATTTGAATACAATTAAAACGCATTCAATATGTAAGACATGCACTGCAATGACTTGTCGATTTGTGAAGAGGTTTATACATATTGAGCTAAAACCGAACAACCATATGAAGAACGAAGCAACCATGATATGTGTATTTACTTAGTTTGTATGACAAATAGCAACCTACGTAATAGCAGAATGGTATGTAAGGAATCCCAGCACATTGCGAACCTGCATCGAAATCGGTAAATATTTTTAAAATAAATGCTCATACATTATGATGCCGAGCTCACGTTCTCCGAGCTCGTAAATATCTTAATGGGTTATAAACACGAGGTAGATCTCGCTAGCGAATACTAATTTCAAACATGTGTGTCCACGCTATTTACTGCCAGTCTGCTGGAACCTCTGCTAGGACGGGCTGTTACAGATGTCATTACAATCTGATTGAGGCAAGATGCTACATAGGACATATAACGCTAAATAGGCTTCATAAAAGGCTTCGAGTGTCTAAAATGTTCAGAGATGGCGTGTGGATGTAGTACCGTTATCAACAATGCAACTATTAACGTCGTCATTAAAGCACTTAGTATTCTTTCAACATACACTAAACACGTTACGAGTATCCAGCAATGTCGCTTGGCTATGCTAAGTGAATCGAGTCTGTGTATAGAAAAACATTACAGTTGTTTGTTTATGATCGTTGTTTTTTTACTTACAATACTGGCTGGTTATAAAGTGCCCTGTTATGGAAATGTTCTTGTCCATATTTGTGATATTGACTATTTCTTTTGATGACAGCGAAATGTACAATGCATGTTTTGATTAGTGTTTAATTAGTTTTCAATAAAATAAACCGTACTTTAATTATTTAATTATTAGTTTCAGATAGTAACGACTAAGATTCTATTAGGATCTCATTATTATTTACAAGTATTTAAAAGGAATAGCATAGATCTGTTTCTAAATATAAAATGACTATAACCTCAGCTAAGCAACGTGAAGAAAATATATAAAGTTGTAAACATTGTACTGAAAATTGTACTGTTCTATCAAACAGGGAAAACACTCATGCGTTTTTATGAACATACAAACACCCATCGACGTGCTTTGATATTATGAAAATACGGGGCAAACAACAAATTATGTATATATGTATTATGCCCGATATTTACAAGCAAACAACAAGTTATTATGCCGATTAAATCATCAGGGAGCAGGTATACGTGTACACATAAAATTGAATATAATACATTAAACCCATATACATTAGATCATCCAAAGTGATGCTAAGAGTAGTCTAGTAGTAGTATTTTATTTTATTTTTTATTTTTAAAACGGTTACTTCTAGAATCACGACTTGTCAGTTTAGGGCAGGAGGAAACCCGCAACATCAGTTGCAGTAAACCTGCAAGCAACAGCTGGTACTGACAAACCAAGGATGATATCTGTATTGTCACTCTACAGAAAACGCATCCTATCAATATCGCGTGAGAAAGGTAACTTTCGCGAAGATCGCGGGATTTGAACTCGGAACCTTGGCTCCGAAGTTCTACCACTGCGCTACCACCCACCCCGTAGTGATAGTAGTAGTAGTAGTAGTAGTAGTAGTAGTAGTAGCGTTGCTGTTTTTAGTAGTATTAATGAATTAATGCTTTACTGCTGTTAGTAATAGTAGTTAGTAGTAGTTTGTGAGAGAAAGGATGGTTCTTTCCGCTACCGTGACTGTCAATACATTAATAATGCGAGCGACGTAAGACTTTGCTATACTAATGTATGTAACTCTTGGTGGCCAATGCCTACGGCTTTGATATCATCCCCATTGGCCAATTTCTGTCTTTTAGAAAATACCATCTAGTGAATAACTAAACAGATTAGAAAAAAAATAACTTTCTAGTGATATCCGTTCTGTGATCAAACCTCTGTTCTTCCTACCGTGACTGCTTATACATTAATGATGCGCCGTCAGGCGATGCGACTTTAATTTATGTCACTGCCGTATAACACATACCTGATTACGTTGGGAATTGTGGACATGGGCTTTAACTTGCAAGCGTGAATTTATTACAAAGCGAAAAACAATGCATATTTAATGTTCAATACATGTGGTGTGATGGAAGGAGAAGATAAAGCGATATCGTTTACTGTATTGTTCATCAATAACTAACAACATCGCGACGAAAGTGATAAAATTGCGATCATGTGGTTACATTAATGATTCTACTTTTTACAAGTTGTCTATTACACTGTCGGATATCATGTAATTATATCTCTAGGTGTACTCAGTGTTTAAGATGTATTTTACGATAGTGTTCAGTTTACAGACTAGGATATGCTAGATTAAACTGCATTCTTAATTACTGTCTGCATATCATGTATTTATTATTTGAAAAGTTGTGTTTAGTTGATCTTGGTACTTGCGTCCTCGTTTGAGAATTTCCGTTACGATTATTATCCCGAAAACATATCTGCAATATTTGTATACTTAATTGAGAAAATACCATAAAATAATGGTGATCTATGGCATAGCGTATTTATATAAGTAGTAGTAGTAGTAGTACCAGTATCATCGTTTTCGTCGTCGTTGTCATCGTCATCATCGTAGTCATCTATTCAATACTGACCTAGTTTCCTGACCAACATTAGTCAGCAGTGGCACCCCTTTTCGTGCAATATTAAAGCTAGAAACGATTTTTTGTATTAAATAATGTCAGTCATTTCACAACTCTCTAGATTTCTCGAGTAGCGGTCAACTCAGGATGATCAACTTGAACTAGCCTCAACACTACTAATTACGTTCATACCTGAATCGTGTCTAAGGTGTGTGTCTTACCCATGTAACAGTTTGCCATGACGTGGCGTATGTTTCCACACTGTCGGTCATTAAGTTTGTCAATACACGTCAACAGTCAATTATCAGATGACAATAACGGGTGTCGATCACACGTCGACGAGCATGTCATTATACCCTTGTCATTAGCTCGTAAATAACCATCTGTTTTGACCTGACCTCTTTCTTCTGGCCCGTTTAGAACACTATGGCAGTCTCGTGAACGTTATTTCTGATCATTTTAAATCGGTCAGTGTGACTGGGTTGAATAGCTTCCATTTGAGGTAATGTCTGACAAGAAAGGTAAAGACGAGTGTATGGCACTGAAGGCCCTTGCAAACCAGGGGCGAGTGTCGCGGCGACAAACTCTGAGAATTACGTTCTGAGATAGGACTTTATCATTTATCTACATACTTGCACACCAAAAGGGAAACTCGCAGCGACAAATGTGTATAGACTCAGTTCCTATCCTTTTATTATGTTGTGATTGGCATGGCGTTAAATCGCTCGCCTCTGGTGTGTGAGGACCTTTATTGTTTATCAAGCAGTTTATTCAGTATAGGCCAAAGGGCAAAATACAAAGGAATGATACAAACATATAGCGCAACGCTATGTGTGACTTTGTAAATATAAAAATAAAAATAAATAAATTGACATGTTTAAGTTGTACAACTAATCAACAGTAGTAGTAGCAGTAACAGCATGTGCAACAATAGCATAGGAGTAGTATAACGGTACCAATAGCAGTAGAAGCAGCAGTAGCATAACTGTACCAATAACAGTAGAAGCAACAGTAGAAGCAGCAGCATTAGCAGAAATTTACCAGGGTATCGTTTCACAGAGCTCTCTTATCCACTAAGAGACCATAGCGCTCTATTTGCAGTGCATTAGCTATCGACAAAGAGAGCGCTATGGTCTCTTAGTAGATAAGAGAGATTCGTGAAAGGATACCCAGTAGCAGTGGAAGCAGCAGTAGCATAGTAGTAGAAGCAGCAGTAGCATAACTGTACCAATGACAGTAGAAGAAGCAGTAGCGCAAATCTACCAGTAACAGTAGACGAAGCAGTAGCATAACGGTATCAATAACAGTAGTAGAAGCAGCAGAAGAAGCAGCAGTAGAAGCAGCAGTAGCATAACGGTACCAATAACAGTAGAAGCAGCAGAAGCAGCAGCACTAGAAGCAGCAGTAGCATAACGGTACCAATAACAGTAGTAGAAGCAGCAGAAGCAGCAGCAGTAGAAGCAGCAGTAGCATAACGGTACCAATAAAAGTAGAAGCAGCAGAAGCAGCAGCAGTAGAAGCAGCAGTAGCATAACGGTACCAATAACAATAGAAGCAGCAGAAGAAGCAGCAGTAGAAACAGCTGTAGCATAACAGTACCAATAACAGTAGAAGCAGCAGTAACAATTGCACTAGCAGTCGTAGTAGCAGTAGTAGAATGATGGCAGTTATCGTTTCTTAGTGGCGAAGCATAGAAATATGGTGCTGTTTGGGTTGTTATTTGAATGTCATTTTTGAAATTTTATGTTTTATTGTTAACAAGAAACTTCAATTTCATCTCGATCATTTTCTGAAATTTATGTGTTTTTTTACAAGTTTGCAATCATGTTGAAATTAATATACGCTGAGCTGTCTGCGTCGAAAGATGACCTGAAAGTTAAGCGGGCAATATCGTCCCCTGTTCGGACTCTCAATTCCCAATACGATAATGGACCACTGAAGTTATAGCCTATCCAAGGACGACCCCAAATTAGCAGGAGTACCAGCCCTTCTGTATTGATGAGGTATGGGTTAGAGTTATAGCCTCGCCAATAGCCTAAATGAAGCGCCAATTTCAGGCAATATGCTTCTGTGGGAACAGTCTTTCGGCAATGGCGGTATCGACCGAGAGCATTCGACTTTTATGAGGGCCCAATTCCTTGTTTTTACAAGCGGCCCAGGTTAGCAGTGACATATTGTGGGAATTTTCACTGGCTTTGAGGGGAAAAAGGGACCAATTTTGACTCGACATGCTTTTCCTTTTGAACAGGCATCAATCAGACAATGAAATCTTCTCGAAGGCAAAGTGACAGAGGCGTGTTTGAATGATGCGAGTATGAGACACACAGGACAACCAGCACAGGATAGTGTTACACAACGTCACTTAAAGTACGAGATACATGTAGAATGGAACAAAAACAAGTTCGTTTAAATTTGAAAATATGCTCTTTATACCTGAGCACCAGTAACATATGCAATAATATTTGTTTAATGGAACCACAATAATGCCAATATCATAATTATACCCATTATTTCTTGTTTTATTAACCAAATTAATATACAGGGTACAGGGTATATCCAGAATGTTATATATAATTTCACCTGTGTGTGTTGTCAATTATATATATATATATAATATCCACATCCGGGTTTGCAAGGTTTCTAGTTGTGTTAGCTATACAGCATTGACAGCATGGGAACCCGGATGTACAAATTGAAGGTATTTCTGAGGATGTTGTTACATATATCAATGAGTGTTGGTATATATTATTTCAAAAGAAACGAATGTGAGATTATAATGTTCACACAGTGTCGTTCTTAAATCATTTAAGAAAAAGCATTGCAACCTCAGCAAGGAAATAGTGCATTGTATGCAAGACGTTTGATCAATCATTAAATACTTAACCAATCCAGACGTTCGTGACAGACATTACATGTTTCTGTTGTCTGTGTGTTGTCATACGCTAGTCCTTAGATAGTGTTACAATACGAGATAGATATTTGATCTAGGCTCAAAAATAGGTCTAAATTAGAAGGAAGTAAATTACTAACAAAACAATACTTTGTAGAAATAAAGACGTTGTCAATATGCCGATCATTTATTCATTAGCGTTATCTTTTGTTGCGATGCAAATACGGTACTAATTCCAACGACATTCGGATTTTTGTAATGCGATTATGGCAGAACGTATCTCCGTAGTCACTAGCCGATCTAAGTGAGAGGCTTGTCTGATCTTGGTTTAGCATCGCCTCACTTGTAATCAAATCCTGCATTTTCTACACCTCTCTTTTTGTTACGCGCTGAAAGCATTGAATCCAATTATATTTTCCGGGGACTTGAGTCTAGAGAATAATTTCACAATATTTTCCTCTTCCAAAATCGATCCCGATTTCAGCATCGTCTGCCCGACTGAGATTTTCCCGCGCTTTTTAGCCCAATCAATCCCATTACCATGATTGACGCTGACAGCTCCCTCAATTTACACTGACGTGTGCGCTTGTCACGGCGCGTGGTGCACGAGCTCTCCACGAGCTAAATTTCTCAGCAAATGTTTGGTTTTTGCACATGCTTTTTAGGCAAATCTCGCCTAGCCACACGTGGGAGAATTTCAGATATCTCAATCCCACAATTCTGCTTGGTGGGCGTAAGCACGTTCAACCATTTCTATCGATATCAGTTGGCTAGTTGGCAAAGCCTTGATTCCCTTAAAACGGATAATCCTAATTTCGTTTCTGATTAGTATAATTGAAAGGGACGGAGACCCAGACCTGTGCAAACAACGCGAAGAGGATCCGACGGTAAATGTAGTCGTTCCTGACAGTCATTTGAACAGGACGCGAGCGATGGAAGGGTGTCGATGTTGCCCCTACCATAATATGGCAGCACAGTTTGTATCAACTTGCTGTCTACAGCGGTTCAACGTGGTAACTGGAGCAATAATAAATAGCGCATACGCCAATATCGTAGAAGGTTCACTTCCTGGTCAACTTTTATACATGGAATGGTCGTAAGGACTCGTAACACTACGAGAGTCGTAACTAGCGCATTCCGTGACCATCTCACGTATGTAGCGCTACGATAAGTCTGCGGAATGTGACGCAAGGTTCTCATTTAGGTGGTAGAGTAACGGATATTATAAAGCGTTTGACTACAAACCTGAAGGTTCATGTTCGAATCCAGTATTTCCTCCTCGGTCTGGCAGGTATCGTTGTCTTTAGGTTCTCATCACCGTTTTGTTATAATTTGGAAAACTGGGTAAAACTCCGAACTCATTCATCTATTTCGGTATCTTAACGTAGTATTATTGTGACACTATGCCAACCATTTGAACCCCATTTTCTTGCAATGTTAAAGGTACCGGTAGTCGAAAATAGATATTAATCTAGAACTGTAAAGTAAGTGGTGCCAAGTACGTAGAAGTCTTTCCGAGAAATGAACATTAGAAAGGGAAGACTATAAAAGAGTGTTTCTTAAATTATGATAAGAGATAATTATGCATTTGTAATATTTCATTATGACGGTGAAATTATGAAAGAGATATTAATGCATTTGTAATATTACATTATGTTTTACAAGCGTCGCATTACAAAAATATGAGAACTCTTGGAACTATTCGCATCTCTAATTAGCATTGTATGATGGCTCTTCATTATCTAATTAGTCACTCTGTGAGTGCACTAGTCGGCAAAGTATAATGAACACATATTGTAATTAATTTCGATGGTTTTTCACCATGTAGTCGTTCTCTGGCTTTGTAAAGAAACTGTGAAATCCTCGAACCAGACATGTTAAATACACGGAACGGTTGAGCAAAGAAGAGAGTCTAAGCGAAATGATGACATTAATTTGATGCGTGTCACTTTTATTCTACCTAGAGTTTTGACCTCTGATATTTTATTTTCAGGTACTCGTCAAAGTTTGACTCGTGGACCATTGTCAGGCCCAATTAGCGGCTGACTGTCCGCTCTCGTGCCGACGAGATCTCGCCACGAGAGACGAGAGTTGGCCAGCAGCATCAAAACACAGCACTAATTAACACTGAGGAGACCCTGTATTCGCCTTACATCGTCTCAGGCCGGAAATTACCCGATCCCAATTTTGAGAACACCTGAAATTGACAAGATCTCGACGGAAATGACATGGGAAAACTGTCTCCCAGTTACCAGCTTGTACATTTCAATTAAGTTCGGTGTTTAACACTTGTTTTTGTTCCAATTTGCAACCCCTCAAGGGGGTTCTGCCAAGAAAACCGCCCCATTTCTGTTTAATTAAAGCGCCGATTTCTGTAGTCATGTCCAAGTCCTTGTGGAAAATACAATCGTTAAAGTTTGACAGGATGAATTTTTATCTCCATTATTCTCAGATAAAAATTTAATTTTAGCTAGTCTTAATAATATTTCACAATCTACATTTTACATGTAGGCTACTACTACAGAGTTTATTCGAAATACTACCATACAAGTAGATTTTTACAAAAAAAACGAATCTCCTACATATCTCTTTAAAGAAAATCCATGTTCAGGAGGCTGTGTGGAGCTTTTCCGTGAATAATATCATGTAATGCTATGGTAGCCTGTAGGTGGAGCAACCGTGCGCTGTAGTGGAGCCTTCAGGAAGATCTTTATGAGAAATAGCACTACGGTATATTCTGTGTTGTCATATAACTAGATTTTGTTTAAGAACTACAAGTCTGTTGAGTTGAATGTATCCATATTATTGACATAAATGTGTATTTAATAGTAGCAATGCGATATTTATAAAACATAGACATTTTTAAATATTAATTATTCATTATTATGCATAACATTATTGACACGATAGTGTATTTAATAAGAGCCATGCGATATTTATATAATATACTATATAATATAAACATGTTTCAATAGTTGTTAACTATAATACAAAATAAACTAAGCTATTTTATGAATACAATGTTGTACAGAAGTCGTGAAGTAATTTGCCGTGGTACAATTTATTAGTCAATTGAAGTATCCATAAGCCCGCGCCCAAGACACACACTCCTTAAAATACTAACAGAAATTATTCAAATTCAACTTGGCTTGTAAACAGTACGATCGTCTTGGTAGTCAAGCTAAAATTAAAGATTGTATGCACATAATTTAGACCGAATTCTAAGCAGCCCTCTATGTCAATGAATTCTGTTGCAGCCAGGGAACTGTTATGTTAGACACAACTACAATGCTGGACACAAGCACTACAGAACTGCTTAGCTGGCAATGTTTTGAAAATCTGTAATTGTATCTCTGCTTGCAAAACAACGTCAATCGCATCCAATTAGTATACATGTGATGAGGGGGATTTTCTCTCGGCGACTAAGATCAGAAATCCGAGTTCGATCGGAGATCGATATTTCTGTGTGAGAGGACCGACGTATGAAGAACGTAATGTGTGAGAAGCTCCACCTCGTCTGATGTAACATGAATATTCATGAGAATTTAATACAGTATTTGGTATTTTGTAAAATGTATAATTCATTTCGGTCGTATACAATGATTTCATGTGAAAATATAAATAATAAAATTGGCACGGTCATACCAGACCAATCAAGTATGACCAGATTCAGTATTTGGATGCCCCCAATCCAATTGTCCGTAGGAATAACAACTCTTTTGAACAGCATATTGAAAATTAAATTGTACTCTTGCGGGAAATGCTTCGGGGTATGTCGGGTCTCAGGCGTGGGTTATCGAATCATTAAAATAAATAGCTGCCGTCCATTTTATCTACGGACCATCCACAAGGGGAAAGGGGTAAAATTTAGACCGACGATAGCTGTGGGTTGAAGTTATTAAGATAAATATGTTTGCGTCCCTCCAGCCGTCAACAAATCTTGCATCTTTCCATCCCCGACTTTCTAATCAGAAATCTTCGTGCTGATTAGCTCTGTCTCTTTGTGATGTTCTCTCTGATCCGCAGTAATCGAGCGGCGATTTGAGAGAACCATGTTGTGTTTGGCGATATTAATCAGGAGAACTATTTTCTTCAATGACTAGGAATATTGCCGGAGTCTGCGACTTTCAATTCAAAATGCCCCAAGGGAGCATCAGATGAAAGCCGATCAGGCCTTAGCCGCATAAGTCACAGCAAAGCTCAGGTCTTGACAAAAATAGGCATCGCCATCTAGCATAACCCAAATGGCTTTTCCATCAGAGGTATTTGGACACTACGGGGTCGAAGGTTGGGACCATATGTGTATCAGGCATAATTAACATGTAATTGGGTCTCCAAACGTGTCAGCGCGCAAATTAATTTCATGTCGGATTTCATTTTATTCATTCTCTGGATTGGCGTCAGCAAATCAAAGACGGATTGATCAGATTTGTTATCGTCCTATGTCTTACAGCGTATGGATGTTGTAGTTAACAGAAAACTAGAAGGACTATTTTGCATAGCTTATATGGAGCTTTCATGAGTTTAATATCTGTATTATGTTCGTATGTTCGTGTATAATCACCCAGTTTTGACTAAATACTAGTATTAGTTTAGCCGTTATAGTAACGTATAGTATTGCCGTTGAATGAACGTACAGTAAAGTATGTATAGTATTGTCTGTTTTCATATTTTCAATAGCTACGTTTTCATATTATGTTAATCTCAGCTCGTATCCTATTGATTCTGTGGATCATTTAACTCTACATTTCATGCTTTACTGAGTTGAACCCACGCAGTATTTAGAGAGAATGTCGTATTGGATGTGAACATCTTGTGTCATAAAAAAAAGTATGTTTTGTAGTGAATCGTGGCATTGATTTCCGAATGTGTAATAGATAGAAGAAAACTTGGAATAAATGTATTATTATGTTAAGATATATACAGATTACATTCGCTTGACATGCTCCTGTATGGTAGTGGGAGTTTCATGACACCCCTCTGCAAGGAATACATACTTTTAGAATACACCATATTATAGCTATCGCTTTGTTGCCCTGTCCACCAGAAGTATGCGTTCAGTACTTCACACATATATTGTTGTCGAGTACATGTAAGGGGAACTAACTCGAGATCATTGCCAAATGGTAAGAATCGTTTAACAACAGAATCCAAGCCCAGGTCGGATCACCAAGACGCTATTTATAGCTTCTTCTACTTACAAGTTTTATTATTAATAATATCTAGTTGTCCTATCAAAGAATTAACTAAAATAATTAAAATATTGCTACCTGATTCATGAGTAACAAGTATCTAGGTTAAACTAATAAAATGTATATAGATGCAGGCATATATAGTTCATCTGACTATTAAGTATGTCAACTAGCTGTGAATGCAATAGTGTAAACCACCATTAACTATCCTATCCAGTCGCCTTTTTATTTCTAACATAAAATATATCTTGCAGAAATTCTGCATGTAGTGATGCGAACAATATTTAATTTGGATATTGCTCTACTCAGATGGAATGAATCCTGAAAAGTAAGTTTCAGTATGGGACAAGTTCTACAAACATTCAAGCGGTTAATACAATTCGTGCTGTGTTCGCTTAAAGACCGATACTGTTCTAAGACTTCCCTAATCTCTCTCTTTAGCGCCAAATCCCGTAACACTGCGCGCGATCTGGCAGGAACTCCCTTGCTCTCACCAAATCTCCCATATTGAGTCCTAACCATGTTCTTGACGTGCAATTAATTGCTGGGGTTCCCATGGGTTTAGAAGCGGGAGGGGAATAGTTTTAACACGAGCAAATTATTTCATGAAGCGTGTGTTGCCCGCCTAGTAACCAACTTCGTTATGCGTCTTTTTCTGAGCCTAACTCGGAATCAGTTTCTCGCAAACTCCCGAGAGAAATCGCGAGAGCTGGCCCGAGCTGTCAAAAGAAACAGATTAAAGCGTAATTGGCGGAGTCTAATGCAATCATGGGGGAGAAAAAGTAGTAAATAGAATTGTGCGTGTTGATTGCACGGGTAAAGCAGGTTAGGCTCGACCCTTGACCACCCCGTAGTCAGGGAGCATTATTACATTTACTTTCATTTCTCTTGAATTCTTCTTTAAATTATGGGCAATTTAGCGTCCTCCGCGACCCGCTTCAAGACGAGCTGCCAGATTTTGGAAGAGATAGGGAATGTTAAAGCGAATCGTGTCTCTCTGCTGTGCTAAAACAATGCCAAATACGAGACATTAATCTGTTGGGATTTGCCTCCATTTTAGATGTAATTTGTTGTGGTTTTAGTATGGATTACAACTATTGTATTTTGAAACATTTTCTGTTTGTAGAAATGATTTTATTGTTTGATATTCATAATAGTTGAATTAAATGCAAATAATAAAGTTTATTTTGTCTTTATGTCGTTTGTAATTCTTTTGAGCATGTTATGGATGAGAGGTCCAAACAGTTGAAACGAATGCATTGAACAAGAGTGTTATGGCAGTTCTGAAGATGCTGTAGTCAAATATGGTGACACAGTTATGAATGAACACACACTGTTGGATGACGTTGAGCCACACACAACTGATTGACTATCTCCAGCGAAGAGAGCACAGAAGTACTGCATTATTTGCAGGACAGTGTATGCCATTTCGACATGACCACTGTGTATCGTTTTTAGAACCATTTCCAAGTATCCATATGAATTGTCTTTCATAAAAATCCGTTTTCATATAATAATAAAAAATAACATCAACACAAATTCTAACATGTATTTTTTCCCTTCAGTCTCTGAAATAGTTGTTATAATAATAGACATTGCTGTAATGCTAAAATATCTTCTTATGTTATTTATAGAATTATCTGTAATATTTCATCCCATTGAACACAGTAATCGGCCCTTCTTTCACAGATATATAATAATCTGAATTTAAAAGTGGATTCTACATAGCTACAACTTTTATATCGTAGACATATCAGTTCCTAGTTTACGGTATATTGGCAAAAAACTAACGACATATACCATAATAACGTACATCAATGCATGTGTCCTCAAGAAGCGGAAGTATGGAAATTTATTGGAATTCTGTTTGGAGAGAAGTAATTCTGTTGCTACATATTTATACAAGGTACTGGTACAAGCTAATAGGTGACACTTGTGTTTATACCTATTAAACCCAAATTATCTATGTATGTGTCACGTTGGATGACATCAAGCCTACTCTCGTATTCTCGCGCAGAAGCTGTGTAACCAGTCTTCATGGAGACAATCTAATCGCTTGCCGTAAGTTGAACCAGAACGGAAGTTGTTACATAAATGGACCCTGTCCACCAATGACGTTCTTACGCAAGAACGCCCAGCAGATAAAATTAACTTTAGTTTGATTGGCTATAACGAGGTATATTACGTCATGTCCGGGTTGGCGACGACCTAATGGCCAAAGCGGGGTTATTGAGATAATGACCGGTCCCCAGCGAAATGATCACCATAGACCACTCACTGACTCGGGACAAATTCAATTCTATTTAGTGCCCTACAAAATCGACTCACTGCTATCGTAAGTGGGTCGCAATTATAGAAATTCCCGACACTCTTGTTGCGAATTTAGCAATAACTCGTTTCAATTCGGACAGCGGTCACGTGACGTAATTCGGAATATTACGTCACGTAACGCCTCTTACGCTTGTGAGTTCCTCCAACAATGGCGACTCGACTGTGTTACGAAACATAGTTTTCGGCCAAAGAAAACACCGTAACGCTTTCCTGCAACTCCTTGCAATACATGTGATAGAGTGGATATGCTTGAACGAGTCGGTTGTCCTATAACTTGATCGTGATTTATTAGTAATAATAGTATTCGTAAATATTTATCGCGAAAATCTATTTAGTCCAGTTTGCTATATACGATCGTGTACCGTATTATCGAACTTTACGGGTAAGCATGTTTACTTATTAAACATATTCTCATGTTCTAGTTGTGCTTGCCAAATGATATTGCTTACATGTTTTAAAAGCATACAATCACAGATAGTCTATCTGAGACTATTTACGTTTAATTTGTTCACCCAAAAGTTATTTACTGATGTAGGGCTACTTGTTCCCCAATACTCGATAGTAATAAAAAAAAAATCATATAACTTTAATTATCTGGGTCTGTATTTTCAAAACTTCGTAAGACCTAAGAAGTTCGTAAGTACTAAGAATTTGCCAAACTGGTTTTCTTCTTATGTTAATATGTGTAGAGATCTTTTTACACTAAGAAGTTCGCAAGTTAAGAAGTTTCGAGAATACGGCCCCTGGTCTTTGGAACATATAACTGCTAGATTGAGTCTCGAATCAACCCCACCCCCCACCCCCTCCACCCCCACCAAAACACCCCCCCC
>JAUTBQ010227883.1:0-20329 GCA_032361185.1 Lepetodrilus ovalis | reverse complement strand
TTTACCATGATCTACGTGTCCAATTGTTCCTACATTCACATGCGGTTTGGTTCGTTCAAATTTTTCTTTTGACATTTTTTCCTCTTCTCTTAATTTTTACTATAAATAATATTTAACTTTTTCTACTTTCCTGTTTTCTTAATCACATCTTCAGTAACATTAGCAGGTGTTTCAGCATATTTCTTAAACTCCATTGTGTAACTAGCTCTTCCTTGAGATAGAGATCTAACCGAAGTTGCATAACCAAACATTTCAGACAATGGAACTTCAGCATTAATAACTTTATTCATAGAAACATCTTCCATACCCTGAACGACACCACGACGGCGATTTAAATCACCCATAACATCACCCATATACTCTTCAGGAGTTACAACTTCAACCTGCATAATCGGCTCAAGCAAAACAGCTTTTGCTTTTATAGCACCTTCTCTAAATGCCATAGAACCAGCCATTTTAAATGACATCTCACTCGAATCAACATCATGATAAGAACCGTCATACAATGTCACTTTAACATCTACAACTGGGAATCCTGCAACAACACCACCTTGCATTCTCTCCTGAACCCCTTTATCAACAGCACCAATATATTCCCTAGGAACAGCACCACCAACAATTTGATTAACAAATTCATAACCTTCACCTGGCTCTCTAGGTTCAATTTTTAACCAAACATGACCATATTGACCACGGCCACCAGATTGTTTTACAAATTTACCTTCCTGCTCAACCGCCGTTCTTATCGTTTCACGATATGATACTTGTGGAGCACCCACACTAGTTTCAACACTAAATTCTCTTCTCATGCGGTCAACTATTATATCCAAGTGCAACTCACCCATACCAGAAATTATTGTCTGCCCTGTTTCCTCATCTGTTTTCACTCTAAATGATGGATCCTCTTGCGCCAATTTTCCTAAAGCAACACCCATTTTTTCCTGATCTGCTTTAGTTTTAGGCTCAACAGCAATAGATATTACTGGATCTGGGAATTCCATTCTTTCAAGAACAACAGGTTTATCTAGATCACATAGAGTTTCACCAGTTGTAACATCTTTCATACCTATACATGCTGCTATATCACCAGCTAAAATTTCTTTTATTTCTTCTCTAGAGTTTGAGTGCATTTGCACCATTCTACCAACTCTTTCTTTTTTCTGCTTAACTGAATTATAAACAGTATCACCTTGCTTCAAAACACCTGAGTAGCAACGAACAAAAGTCAAAGTCCCTACAAATGGATCCGTAGCAATTTTAAAAGCCAAAGCAGCAAATGGTTCATCATCTGATGACTTTCTTGTAATTTCATTACCATCTTCATCTGTTCCGCTTATAGCTTTAACTTCAATAGGAGAAGGCATATATTCAATAACACTATCAAGAACAGCTTGAACACCTTTATTTTTAAATGCAGAACCACACGAGCAAAGAACTATTTCATTTGCAAGAGTTTGGGTTCTTAATCCAAATTTTATTTCTTCTTCTGTCAAGCTCTCTGTTTCTAAATATTTTTCCATTAACTCGTCTGAACCTTCAGCAGCAGCTTCAACTAAATTTTGATGCCACTCTTCAGCTGTATCCGCCAAGTCTGCAGGAATATCCTCATAAACAAAAGTCATCCCCTGGTCTTCTTCATTCCAATTTATGAACTTCATTTTAATTAAATCAATAACTCCTTTGAATTCGTCTTCTGCCCCAACTGGAATTTGCATAGGAACTGCTCTAGCCCCTAATCTTTTCTTAAGCTGATCAATAACCATATAAAAGTCAGCACCAGCTCTATCCATTTTATTAACAAAAACCATTCTTGGAACTTCATACTTATCTGCTTGACGCCAAACCGTTTCAGTTTGTGGCTGAACTCCCGAAGAAGCACAAAGAACAACAACTGCCCCATCAAGAACTCGTAAAGAACGCTCAACCTCAATAGTGAAATCAACGTGTCCTGGGGTATCTATGATGTTAACCCTATGCTCTGGAAATTGCGAATCCATACCTTTCCAAAAACAAGTTGTTGCGGCTGAAGTGATTGTTATACCACGCTCCTGCTCTTGCTCCATCCAATCCATAGTTGCGGCACCATCGTGAACCTCACCTATTTTATGTGATAAACCTGTATAAAAAAGAATTCTCTCTGTTGTAGTTGTCTTACCAGCATCAACATGAGCTACTATCCCTATATTCCTATACCTTTCAATTTTTGTGGTTCGTGCCATAATATCCTCTTAGACCTAATTCGTTGTTTATTCTATTTACCAGCGGAAATGAGCGAAAGCTTTATTTGCTTCTGCCATTTTATGCGTATCATCTTTTTTCTTAACAGCAGCACCACGAGATTCCAAAGCATCAGAAAGCTCAGCAGCTAATCTTTGTGCCATTGTGTTTTCACCACGCTTACGCGAAAACTCAATTAACCACCTCATAGCTAATGTATTCTGTCTAGTTGCTCTTACTTCAACTGGAACCTGATAAGTTGCACCACCCACACGACGAGATTTAACCTCAACTGACGGACGGATGTTTTCCAAAGCCTTTTCTAATAATTCTGACTCATCAACTCCTTTTTTAGTTGCCACTGAATCCAATGCTTTATATACGATTTTTTCAGCAACAGATTTTTTACCATCAACCATAATCATATTCATAAACTTAGCAATAACTAAACTTCCAAACTTAGGGTCTGGTAGTATTTGTCGGACAGGGACTTCTCTTCTTCTTGGCATATTTTTTACCTTACAATATTAAAATGTTAATCAATTTTTAGTCTAAAAATAAAATCTAAATTAAGATTTTGGTTTTTTAGTACCATACTTAGAACGACCTTGCCTTCTATCAGCAACACCAGATGTATCCAAACTACCACGAACCACATGGTAACGAACACCAGGAAGATCTTTTACACGACCACCCCTTATTAAAACTAAACTGTGTTCTTGAAGGTTATGACCTTCACCACCTATATAAGCCGAAACCTCAAAGCTATTTGTCAATCTAACACGAGCAACTTTTCTTGCCGCTGAATTAGGTTTTTTAGGTGTTGTTGTATAAACACGAGTGCAAACTCCTCTTCTTTGAGGACATGACGCAAGTGCAGGTACATTTGTTTTCTCTACTTTACTCTTTCTAGGCTTTCGTACTAATTGGTTAATAGTTACCATCTAAACTTCTCTCCAAAATATAAGATTTAATACTGACTCCATGCCAAAATTAATCTCTGAATATAAAAAGTGAGCAACCTTAACATTATAAAAAATATTGTCAAGGTAACTCGTTAAATAATTTTCGTTATTTTCTCATCAAACTAAGGATTATTCAAACTATTTCTCGTACAATCTTAAAATAATTTAAAGGCGTCCTTTTCTTACTAACTCATATACATTCCACCATTTATATGAATTGTTTCACCTGTTATATAACTTGCTTTCTCTGACGCAAGAAAACCAACAACTCCAGCTATATCGGTTGGCGAACCTAATTTTCCTGCAGGGATATTTTTAGAAAGTTCTTTTTTCTGCTCTTCTGACAACGCGTTAGTCATATCCGTTTCAATATAACCTGGAGCCACAGTGTTCACTGTAATTCCACGAGAAGCAACCTCTCTCGCTAAAGACTTACTAAAACCAATCACTCCAGCTTTAGTTGCAGCATAGTTAGTTTGCCCTGCATTCCCTGAGGCCGCGACCACAGAAGCTATATTTATTATTCGTCCAAAGCTTTTTCTCATCATTGGCCGAAGAACTGCTTTTGAAAGCCTATAAACAGATGACAAATTAGTATTAATTACTGCATCCCAATCTTCAGGCTTCATTCTCAGAAGCAAATTATCTTTAGTTATTCCAGCATTATTAACTAAAACTGAAAGTGTTTCAAATTCTGTCATAACTTCCTTAATGCAACTTTCAACTGAATTATCATCAGTAACATTTAGCATTATTCCTTTGCCATAAAAGCCAAGTTCTTTTATTTTGTCAGTTATTGCTTTTGCACCATCTTCAGTTGTTGCAGTTCCAACCACTTGAAAACCTAAGCCACCAAGCTCTTTCAAAATCGCCTGCCCTATTCCACGACTTGCACCAGTTATTAGAGCAACTTTTTTTTCTTCTGACATAAAACACCTCTTTTATTTATTTTGTTTATTTTCACTTAAACACTTATTAAAGCCATTAGCTAAGTTAGTTATAATAGCAAAAAAACCTTCTTCTTTCTCTTTATAACCAATAGGATCAAGGATACCAATCTTATTTTTAAAAGCAAGCTGTTCAACTATTCGCTTATCAAACTGAGGCTCATAAAAAATACAAGCATTTGGATACTTTTTTATTTCTTTTTGTAATAAATACATAGTTTTTGCTTTAATTGACTTAGTAACATTTACACGAAGCACACCTTTATTACTCAAAGAAAATTCTTCTTCAAAATAACTATAGGCATCATGAAATGAAAAATAGGGATGATTTTTCACTTTCCCTAAAGTTTTTTCAATTTTAATTTTAACCTTCCCTGCTTTTTCCACAAAATTATTTAAATTAGCTAGATATTTTCCTTTATTTTCAGCATCAAGTATAACCAATTGAGCGTAAATACTTTTTGCTATCAATATAGAATTATCAGTTGAAAGCCAAATATGCGGATCATAACCTAATTCTTCATCTTGATGCTCATGATTTTCTTTTTCCAAATCAGTTTCTTTTTCATCATTATGACTGTGAGATTCTCCTAACAAATGTAACTTATCTACTTTTAACAACTCTAAAGTCCTACCTTTTCTTTTGGCTACAAATTTAGTTATTTGTGGAAGCATTGCCTTACCAACCCAAATAAACAAATCAGTTTTCTCAATCAATTCTATATCAGAAGGCTTTAAGCGATACTGATGTGGAGATAAATATGAATTAACTATAAGTTTAGTACTTTCACCATAAATTTCATTAGCTATTTGCTGAATTGGGTAAATAGAGCTAGTAATAATAATATCTTTCTTTTTTGATTGTGCATAAAAAACGATAATTAAAATTAACAATATATTAACTTTAAATATTTTTCTAATAATCATTATTCTTGAACTAAACAAAATCCAGTATCGGCGATTTCTAAATAAATTTCATCACCTATATTAGGAGTAATTTCAAAATTTGTTGAAGTTGTAAATAAAATCCCTAAGGCACTATCAAACTCATATTCATAATGACTTCCTAAATATGTAGCTATTTTAGTTTTAACTTTAAGCCTATTCTCACCATCTTCTGTTCTAAGATGTATCCCTTCAGGTCTTAAAACTGCCCAAGTAGTTTCACCTTCAATTAAGTTATTCTGTTTTACATACTTCACAATATTATCTAAAGTTACTTGATAGCTATCTCCTTGTTTTACTAAATCAACTTCAACCAAATTGGCCTCTCCTATGAAACTAGCAACAAATTTATTTTTAGGTCGCTCATATAAATCATGAGGCGTTCCTTCTTGAGCAATAACTGCATTTTTCATAACAATAATGTGATCTGACACTGCCATAGCTTCCTCTTGATCATGGGTAACATAAACTGCCGTTAGGTTTAATTTTTGTTGTAAGGCTCTTATTTCTTCCCTCATATGCCTACGCAACTTTGCATCCAAGTTGGATAGAGGCTCATCAAACAATAAAACCTCTGGCTCCAACACAAGAGCTCGTGCCACCGCTACTCGTTGCTGTTGCCCTCCTGATAGTTCACTTGGTAATCGCTCACCAAATCCTTCCAAGCCTACTGTTTTTAAAGCCTTTTCTCCTTTTTTATAAGCCACATCTTTTTTAGTCCCTGTTACTGTGAGACCAAACGAAACATTTTCTATAACTTTCATATGAGGAAATAAAGCATATGATTGAAACACCATAGATACATTTCTATTGGTAGCAGTTAATCTAGTAACATCGTTACCACCAATACTAACAGTTCCTTTAGTTGGCAGTTCAAGACCTGCTATCATTCTCAAAGTAGTTGTTTTACCACAACCTGATGGACCAAGTATTGTAACCAGCTTACCTTTATTTATTTTAAAAGAGATACCATCCACCGCTTGAACATCTCCATAAGATTTCACTATATTTTCAAACTCAACTGAAACTTTAGATATTTCTTTTACATTTTCTTTTTCCATAATTATTTTCCTTTATTTATTATCAATCGTTCTACTTCGAAGTTTTCTGGTTCCTATTGCGAACTGAACAGATAAAATAGCTATCAACATTACAAAGATAAGCACCGTTGAATAAGCTATTGCAACCCCATAATCTCCATTTTCAACCCTACCTATAATATAAGCAGTTGATAGATTATAATCTGATGATATTAAGAAAATAACTGCAGAAATTGCAGTCATTGATCTAACAAAACTATAAACTAAAGCAGTTACAATTGCTGGCCTTAAAAGAGGCATAACAACTTTTTGTAATGTTTTTGCAGATGAGGCCCCTAAAGTAATAGCTGCCTCATCTAAACTAGCATCAAGCTGAGACATAGAAGCAACACCTGCTCTAACTCCAACAGGCATATTTCTGAAAATAAAACAGATTATTAATATTAAACCAGTTCCTGTAATTTCAATTGGGGGTATATTAAATGCAAGCACATAACTGACACCAATTACAGTTCCTGGAATTGCAAAACTAAGCATCGTTGCAAATTCAAAAGTATTTTTACCAGAGAACCTTTGTCTAACTAAAAGCCAAGCTGTCAATAATCCTAAAGCAGCGGTAATTGGAGCAGATATAACGGCAATTTTAAATGTTACAAATAAACTATCCCAAGCGGCACCAGTTAAATTAAGCCCACCATCAAAATTAAATGCAAAACCTTCACTATAATGCTTCAAAGTTATTGAGTTATCTCTTCCCCAAAGCTTAACAAACCCACCAACTATAATTAAAAAATACACCGCAGCAGTGAAAACAACAAAAGGTATTGTTAAGCAATAAATCCCTATTTTCAATCCTTTTGGTAGCTCAGGGGGAATTCCCTGATCCGCTTTACCTGTAACGGTAGCATAAGATTTTTTACCCATCCACCACCTTTGTAGAAAAAAAGCAGAAAGAGTGAATGTTAATAAAATAAATGCTAGAACCGCCCCTCTACCATAATCTGCCTGTGCACCTGTTATTGTAAAAAATATATCAGTTGAAAGAACATCAAAATTACCACCTAAAACCAAAGGGTTACCAAAATCAGCTAAACTTTCTATAAAACCAAGCAAAAAAGCATTTGCAAAACCAGGTCTCATTAGAGGAAATGTTACCTTTCTAAATGTTGCCCATCTATTTGCCCCTAATGTTTGAGATGCTTCCTCCATTGAAACAGAAATTCCATCAACAATTCCCATCATAACCATAAAAGCAATTGGTGAAAAAGATAGAGTTTGAGCAATGAAAATACCCCAGTAACCATACATCCAGCGACTAGGCTCAATACCTAATAAGTTTGAAATAGCTACTGTAATAGTTCCAGACTGACCAAATATTAAAATAAGTGCCATGCCTATTACAAATGGAGGCGTTATAATTGGTAATATTGAAAAAATTTTAATTAGCCACTTTGCTTTAAAAGCCGTTCTTTGCATCAAAAGAGCGAAGGCTCCACCCATAATTGTTGTGCTTAAAGCAACTGTTATTGCTAAAAACAAACTATTCCAAGCAACACCACAATTAGTTCCACCAGAAATACAGCTTAAACCCCATACTTTAGAGCTAGCAAATCTAGTGATAGCTAGAGAAGGTTGATACTCACCTGTATTTGTCTCAAATGCAGAGCCTAAAATGGTTGTTATTGGATAAAAAATAAATAAAGCTATCAAGACTATTATTATAGTTATTGAACCAACAACAAACACATCTCCATTTACAAAACCGCGACGAGCCAAGCCATATGAAAATATGCTAATTAAAGCTATTGATACGATTGTAGCACCAAGACCAATACCCTCTTGAAAAATATCAGGGGTTCCAAATATAGCTTTTAGAAAACCATACTCTAAACCATCTATATTTATTGCTAAAGATTGAAGTATCATCCAAACAATGCCAAATCCACCAGATAAAATATAAATATAAGCCCTTTTGGATTCGTGTAATTTAGAAAACACCGTTAAGATAGGCGGAATAAATGATAAAACAATAGGCAATAACCACCATCTTTTATGCAAAATCATCTGCAATATTGCAGGAGAGTAAACCTCACCTTTGGGAAAATCCTCGTTAAAACCTGAAAAAGTAATAAAACTATCTAAATTTGCATACCAAGGCAGAAATAAAGAAGCAAACAAACCTATAAAAACCAATATTAAAATAGTTTTACGCATTTAAATAACCCTTAATTTTTTACTAAAAATAAAATAAGCACTTATTAATGACACATAAGTAATAAATGCTTATTAATTACAATATTAACGAGGCAAAGAAGACACTTCATCATCCCATTTTTTCAAAAGTCTTGACCTAACCTCAACAGAACCATATTTATTAAAGTCATAGTCTATAAATTTAATTTTATTCATATCTGGTGCACCCTTAACAGGTGGGACCTTAGGATTTGACATAACTTGCATCGCATCAACATTATGACCTGTCATCTGCCCTGTTTCTGTTAACAGCCAATCATACATTTTTTTAGCTGCATCTTGGTTTCTAGCTTTTTTGATTAAGCTCATAGAGCCCACTTCATAACCTGTTCCTTCACAAGGAGCTACATACTCAATAGGAAATCCTTTTTTCTTTTGTATTGCCCCATCTCCCAAGAATACTATTCCAATAGTATTTTCACCACGAGCTGCAGCTTTAACACCAGCAGAACCTGACTTAGTATATTGATTTATATTTTTATGTAGTTGCTTCATATAATCAAAACCCTTATCTTCCCCCATTAATTGAACAACTGTTGCTAAAGTTGTGTAAGCAGTTCCTGATGAGTTTGGATTTGCCATTTGAATAAGTCCCTTATATTCAGGTTTCACAAGATCTGACCAACATTTAGGTGCTTGTAAATTTTTTTTAGCAAGTAATTCTGTATTGTAAGCAAAACCAAGAGCATTAGTATAAACGCCTACTGATTTTTCTTTAGCGGCCACATGCTGGCTTTTTGCCCAACCATACAGACTTTCCATTTTAGGAGAAGTGTATGCAACAGTTAAATCTTCTTCAGCAGCTTGTAAATGAGGATCTCCTGTTCCGCCCCACCAAAGATCTCCTTTTGGTCTTCTTTTTTCTGCTCTAATTTGTGCTAAAGTTTCTCCTGATGAACGCCTAACCATAGACACTTTAGTGCCTGTTTCCTTTTCATATAAATCAGCAATATTTTGACACCAATTTTCTTGAGCAGAACAGTAAAAGCTAACTTTATCTCCAGCAAAAGCATTAACAGCCAAAGAAATGCCCGCTACTAATAATAATTTTTTCATAATTAAATCTCCTAAATAATTTATTAAAAACAATATCTCTTATAAAGACTTTTATAAGTATACCTTATCGTCAATAATTTAGATAGGATATACAACCTACTAAAATACTATGTATTCTAGTCAACTATATTTTTTCCCACTCTCTAACTATTATCTTCAAAACATTCACTCCTTTCACAATTTTTATATAAGAAGGAACTTTTCCAACTGACTGTTTTCTCCATTGTTTTGTATATATTTTAAATCCATTTTGAGTGAAACTACTACAATCTTCTCCACATTTGGTTTTTTTTGCGTTATCTGTTCGTCCTGTTAACCAATTTTTTAAATTACTAATGGTTGCGTTCATTTTTAGATTATCTCTTATAAATGAATTTGGATCAGCTATTGTTTGAACTCTTTTACCTGAAGTTAGCTCAGCTGTTTGCTCATTTCCTACAATTTTATATAAGACTTTCCCAAATGGGTCAGAGATTGATATTTTATAATTATCTTTTTTTTGCTCCCAAGATATTGAACCTTGGTCGCTTCTTAATGAGCAATTAACTTCTTTACAACTTTCATCAGGATAAACTGCAGCTATTTTTCCAGTAAGCTTCCAATTTTGAATTTTATTTGTTGGAATTAATGTAGAATTTCTTCCGCCAGAAGACATACAGCCAGTTAGTAAAAGCGTGCAAATTCCAACTGATATAAATAATAATTTATTTTTAAGTGTTTTTTGAATCATTTTTTAAGCTCCATTTCTATAGATTTTACATTTAATTTAATTTTTTCTAAATTTTCCTTATTTTGAATTTCTAACTTATATAATTTCTTAGCTTTTTCAACTTCGCCAGCATAATAAAGAGCCATAATATAATGCCCTATAACTTCGCCATCATTATAGTTTTGGTAAGAATATCTTAAGAATTTCAAAGATTTCTTAAACTCGGATTTTTTATAATAACCCCAACCTAAACTATCTACAACTGCTGGGCTTTTGGGCTGAGCAAATAATGATTTTTTAATAAGTTTCATTGCTCTTTTTAAGTTATCAGTATGCACTAACAAAGTATATCCCAAAGCATTTTGAGCATCAGGATCATGTGGTTCAAAAGATAGTATTTTTTCCAAATCAGCCAAAGCTAACTTAGCATCACCCATACCTTCAACAAGCAAACTTCTTGTATATAAAAGTCTTCTATTTTTAGGAGCTTCTTTTATTTCTTTATTTAAGATTTTTAAAGCTTCTTGTTTTTGATTGGCATCTTGCAATATATCTATTTTTTCAATCAAAAAGTCTTCACCTTCTATTTTAAATTCTTTGGCTAGTTTTTTGAAATACTCATCTCCTTTTTTCAAATCTTTTATATAAGTAGTTGCAGCTATCCCAACCATCGCACGATAATTCCTCTTATCCTCTGATAGTTTATCTGCTTTTAAAAAGTAGATTTGGGCTTTTTCATAATACTTTTTACTAAATAGCATTGATGCAAAACTTAAATAAGCTTTTTGCAATTCTTTTGCTGAAATTTCGGCAAAATCAATAACTTTCTCAGCCTTATCAACTTCACCAAGTCTCAAATAAATATCTATTGAGATACCTTCCATTGCTTTTTTAAATTTATCGCCTTTTATTTTTCCTAATACTGCTAATGCTTTTGGGTATTTGTAGGTTTTTGCCAAAAAATTAGCATACGAAAGTTGATACATTGCTTCTTCTGGATAATCATTTAGTAAATCTGTCCAAACTTTTTCAGCTTTTTCATTTTGTAAACTATTCTGATAAAGACTAGCTTTTAAGCTATGCAAATTAAGTTCGCGTGGATACTTAAACAATGATTTATCAAGAACTTTTATTGCCTTTTCAACCTTTCCGTTATCTTGAAGTGATTTCAAATAAGCAAGGGTTATATTTAAACTATCAGGATAAGCTTGATGAAGCTTCTCTAAAAAGGATAAAATATTTTTTTCATACCAGCTAGTTTGTAAAGTATTAAGCAAACCAAATACTTTTTTAGTATTTATTTTACCTTTTATGATTTTATCTTCTGAAATTTTGATAGCTTTATCAATTTCTCCATCTAAAACATAGCTATAAACAAGAAACTTAGTCAAATCTTTTTTAATAAGTTTTTGCCAGCCATTAATTGCCTCAATAGATTTTTTATACTCTCCTTGCCTAATTGCACTTTCATAAGCTTTTCTATAAAGAACTTTACTTTTTTGAGCCTTTGCTTCTTTTAGAAAAACATCTGTTAGTTCATCATATTGAGCATCTTTTAGTTTTATTTCTGCCAAAATAAGGTCATAAATTTCTTGAGATTCTTTTGTGAGCTTAACTTTTGTTTTCACCTCTACTTTCGCATCAGTTTTTACAGCTGTTTCAATATCTGGTTTTATTTCAGTTTTAGTTTCAACTTTTTTAGATTCTTTTTGATCAAAATTAAGTAAATCAGACACAGTATCCAAAAGAGAATTATCTTTGGCAAAACCAAGACCTAAAGGCAAAAGTGATAATATTATTATTTTAAGTTTCATAGATTTGTTTTTTTATTTTAATAAGTATCATATAATAACCGCTTTATTTTTTTTATAAAGAGAATTCAAGCAATGTCCTTAATTGTATTTGGACTAAATCACAACACAGCAAGCATTGATATTCGTGAGAAAATTAGTTTCTCAGGCGATGAAGTGCCTAATGCAACAAAATCTATTTTGGAAAATATTGCTGATGAAGTTGTTATTTTTTCAACTTGTAATAGAACAGAAATATATTTGGCAAATTTAAAATCTGAAGATGATTTGTATAAATGGCTCTCTAATTTCAAAGGAGTTGAAATAGCGATGATAAAAGAACATAGCTATATTTACTACGAAGAAAAAGCTTCAAAACATCTATTTAGAGTAACAACTGGCTTAGATTCTATTGCACTTGGTGAGCCACAAATACTTGGGCAAGTAAAGCAAGCTTATCAAACCTCCTTAGATTTAAACTCAGTAAAACAATCACTTAACAAACTATTCCAAGAATCATTCCATGTTGCAAAAAATATTAGAAGTGAAACAGAGCTTGGGAAAAATTCAATTTCAATTGTTTATGCAGCACTAAAACTAGCTGATAATTTTTTCTCAAATTACAAAAACTTAACAATAATGATTATTGGAGCTGGGCAAACTGGTGATTTGGCAATAAAAAACATAACCAAAAAAGAAGTTGGTAAAATAATAATTGCAAATAGAACTCTAACAAAAGCACAAGATTTGGCATTAAAATACAATGGCTTTGCAATAACCCTAGAGCAAGTAGAAAATCATATAAATGAAGCAGATATAATAATAAGTGCTACCAATAAAGATGGTTTCACTGTTGAAAGTGAAGTTATACAAACTTCACAGAAGTTAAGAAAAAATAAAGTTCAGCTTTTTTTAGATTTAGCTGTTCCAAGAGATATTGACCCAAAAATAAAAGAACTTCCAAATAGTTACCTATATTCTGTTGACGATTTAGAAAGTGTTATAGCCGAAAATAAAAAACTTCGTAATCAAGCGGCTCAGCAAGCAGAATTATTAATTGACATTCATAATAAAAACTTTGTAGAATGGCTATACTTAAGGAAACACCATACTTTAATTAAAGATTTACACACTTTTGCACACCAAGAAAAAGACAAGCTAAAAGAACAAGCACTAAAAAGCTTAGAGCAAGGAAAAGATCCAAAAGAAATATTAGAAGAACTTGCAACAAGACTTACCAAAAAACTAACCCACCAACCAAGCTTACTTATTAGAAGAGCTTGTGAAACTGGAAAAATTGATTTCATAGAAGAGATAAAATCAGTTTATGATTTTGAATAGTTAACTTTTTAACATACAAAATGCAAAAAAAAGAAAACTTCAATGTTCAACTATATGAAACTGAACCAGTTAGATTGGATAAATGGTTATGGGCTGCTAGATTTTTCAAAACTAGAACTCTTGCAACAAAAGCAGTAAAATCCAGTAAAATTAAAGTTGATGGCGTTAAAGCAAAAACTAGCAAAAAAGTTCACCCAAAACAAATAATCTTAATTAATAAAAACCAAGAAAGTTTTGAAATAATTATAACAGCCCTTGCAAGCGTTCGCCGTGATGCAACATTTGCAAGAACTTTATACAAAGAAACTAAAGAGAGTATTGATAAAAGAGATAGTTTGAAACTACTCAAAAAACTTTCCCACCAAACAATAAATACACAAAAAGGACGCCCAACAAAAAAAGATAGAAGAGATTTGAATAAACTTAAAGGTTTTTAGATTTCACTTTTGTTTTAGGAGCTTTTTAGGGTTTAATGAAGTAATTACTAAGCTATTAAGATAGACATTATCATCAATTGATTTGAGTTCAAAAACAGCACTATTGGCAATTTTACTAAAGTTACTATTATATACAGGCAGGTTATAAAACATTCTTTTCGTTAGTGTTTTATTATATTTTTCTATACTTACTTTAAGTGCTTTTTATTACCTGAAATAATATTAATTTTATTTGTTATTTTTTTTGAGTTCCGCAACTTTTTTGAGCATTTGCTCATAGGTTAAACCATTGAATTCTAATTCATTATGAGGTAACTCTCCTTTTTTAAGAAATCTAATGGTATAGAGTATTTTGTCATTTTTTTCTTCAAAATCTGAAACCACAATCCCATAGTGCTTTTTCTTAAAATAATAATATTCTGCTAACAGTTTTCCATTACTCAAATGAGTTTCTATTAAAACGCCATTCTTATAATTGCTATTATAGAATGTTCCTATTATTGCATTCAAATCCTCAACAGCATCTAACTTTATTGGAATTTCCGAAGTAATGTAAGCTTTGAAATGCAATCCAATTTTTTTAGTAGGTATTAATAAAGTTGAAATTTTATCATTCTCCACCATTTTTTTAACTAAATCAATTTCCTTAAAACCATCCTTAAAATATACTTTATCATTAAAATAGACTTCACCTTTTGTCAACTTACCATTTTCAAAATCTAAGAAACCAATGTTTTTATCATCTTTAAAATAGGTTATTTTGCCTTTAGTTTGAGCTTTATCAGTATAATTAACAACTGCTTTTGTTTTTACTGAGGACTTCTTAACTTGAACTGAAAAACCATTTTCATTGTAATCAATAGTGTTTGCTCCAAATGTGGTTTTTATCTTTTTTCCATTTTTGTAATAATGTCTAAATGGAACGCCGCTATAATGACCTTCTTTCCACTCTAACTTTACGCCATGGGTTATTTTTCCTTTTTTATAAAATAGGCTATCTGCATGATTACCAGTTGTTTTATATGTTTCTAAACCATGTTTTTTGCCTTTTTTATAACTTGATATAACTTTTAAAAAGTTGTCTTTTCCCAATGATAAAAACTGCCCCTTGTATGGTTTCTCATTTTTGAAAATCCCACTAATTACTAGCGTATCTTTTTTTTCTTCAAAATAAGTTTTATGAGATTGTTTTTCTCCATTTTTATACATTATTTTTTGATGAATTTTATTTTCAAATAAACCGTTTTTTAATATTTCATAGTGTCCTTTTGATGGAGCTGAGCAATCGCCTGTTAATGAATGACTTGAGGTAACCCAAATTAATTTGTTTTTATTGTTTTTATACCAATTTCTAATCGATTTTTGTAACTTCAATCGGTTGCTTTTTGATTTTCGAACAAAATACCAATATGAACAATATCCACAATCTTTATCCATTTCTAAGCCTATTAATTCAAAAACTGGTATGCCCTTTATTTTTTCCTGTAGTATAGCTAATGAAACATCTGCAACAGTATATTCTCCACCAAAATTTGGAACATAAACATCCTTTAAAATGGTTTTATCAGTTAGTTTTTGTATTAATTTAGGAATATTTTTCTTACCAAGCATTACAAGTTGCCAAAAAATAGGATCCGAACAATTTTCAATGTATGGAACTTGTGTAATGTGTTTTATATCATTTATTGTATAATTTTTATTTTGTGCAAATACAATCTGACTAAATAATAAAAGTGTTATTAGTATTTTTGTTTTCATTTCATTTTCCTTTTTATTTAAATTAATAATTTCTTCTACTCATCTAATTAGTTTAAACCTTATCTTTTATAATCTTAGGGATTTGTTTTTGCTTACCTTTTTGTTTCATCTGTTTTATGTATATTTTATAAACTTTTTTAGCTTTCTCTTTATCTCCCAAAACCCAATAGGCATCACCCAAATTATAATAAGCAACTGTTCTTTTTGGGTATTTTTTTATGATTTTTTCTAATAAGTAAATAGCTTCTTTATTTGCCCCTGCTTTTTGGAGGTGGTAGGCTATGTTGTTGTATTTAACTAAAGTCTTCGCAACTAGTGGAAACTTTTTTAATAAAACCTTATATCTATTTACATCTATAATTGAATTTCGGTTATCTATATCTTTAAATCTTAAAATAAATTTTGAAAGAGAATCCTCCATATAATATTCTATATCACATAAACTATCTCTTTCACTTTCGAGTGGAACTGAATTAAAACTTTCAAGTTTATTTAAATTCATATTTTCATTAACAGAACAGATATATGTTTTTGTATAATCTTTTTGCCAAGAATTAAGTGTATATACAACTTTGCTAATTTCTAAGTTTGATTTTTTATAACTAATATAGTATATGATTTTATCACCTCCCTTAGAAGCAAATTGTGTATGTATAGAAAAAGCTATTCCTTTGTTTTCTTGTTGAATTTTTAAAATATTATACAACCCATCATATGAAAAATTTATTCCTTTGAAAATAAGATTATATTTATTATCTATTTTTTTAAAAATATATAACTTATCACTTTCCATAACTTTTCCACTCAAAACTTTATCTAAAATACCATCATTATTAATATCAATATTAATACTATTTTTGTTTTCATTTTCCTTTTTATTTAAATTAATAATTTCTTTAATTTTTATTTTCTTTGGAGCAAGATATAGATTTAAAAATCCCTACTCCAAAATCATCTATAGGCATTTCACAAGTTAACTTTTGACTTGTAGGGCTATTAACAACAGGCATGTTCTTGAAAATAATTAGTTTTTTTGTTCTATTAATCTCACTAAAATAGCGAGCTGAAGATAATATATCAGGATTAAATTCTGAAAGTTTAGTGTTGATCAAATCAATAATCTTTAGACTAGGAACTATTCTTGCTTTCTCTACAGATATTAAATTATCAGTACAATAAACCCTACCTAGAAAAAAATCCTCCCCTTTTTTTGTAATAGGGATACGGCACTGCTCCTGAGATGAATTAAGAAAAGTTTCTTTTTCTAAAATAAAATCATAATCATTAGATTTTCCCTCTGAAATAAAAAATAAGTAAGTCATAGCCTCGCCTTTCTTTATCATATTATTTACAATTCTCCCCGTTTTTATATCTACAATTCCCTTTTCACTTATTTTTAAGCCTGAATCTCCAAAAATAAAAAATGGAAATAATATAAATACTAATATTGCACTTTGTTTAAACATTTTTCTATCTCCTTGAGTAAGTAGCATTTCTTTAATATGTTCTGGTTTATATACATTAGCAATAAATTCTTTTCCCTCTTCTTTAAATTCATCACACCCTCTATTTACTAAAGCTTTTACTATTCTATCTTTTATATTCTTAGGTAACACTACTTACCTCCTTTATTTAGTTTTTCTTGCTCTTCTAATCTTTTTATTCTTTCTTTATTTATATATGGTCTATCTTTTTTCCAAGTTACTTTATGATCTACTGGGTAATTTGGATTTTAATATTCATTAATTTTATCAATCAAATTTTCTAAAAATAAACCATATTCATTTGGTGAATCATTGTAATTAAAACCATGATTACATAATTCATTACCCAATAAATCAATTAAATAATCGATATCATTAGTTTTAAATGTAATTTTATAAAAAATTATCTTAAATATATTACAAATTTTATTATTTAATAATAATTTATTAAGAAACTTCATATCTTCATTTTTTATTTTAAATTTAATCATTTTTTTAACCTTTATTTTTCATAAGTTGCATATTGTTAAACAAATTTTAATTTGAAAAATCTAACATTTCCTCTTCAATCAAAGATTTTTTATATCTGTATATATTTCATCTGCTAGTAATATTAATTCAGCAATTTCAGAATCAAAAGTAAGGCTATCAACAGCTATTCTAGATAAGGTAAAGTTATAAGTTTTATTTAGAATAGGAATATTAGTATCAACATAAGAAATCATTTTTTTTAAGTTGATTATTATTATTTCTTTCTGCTTCAAGCTTAATTGTTCTTGTAAACTATCACTATTTAGTAAATTAATAGTTTTCTCAATAGTTTCCTCTAGAAAAAAAATTTTACTCATCGACTAATAACCCTCTCCTGTATGTGGTTGGTAATAACTGAAAATTATTAGCCGAATTTGAATGTAAAAAATATAATATTGCACTTTGTTTAAACATTTTTCTATCTCCTTTGTATAATTAACAACAACCAATTATTATTTGTTTATTAATAACCTCTAAGCACCTTTATAGTTTTTAATTTGGTGAATTTACCCCAGCAAAAACAATATTAATAAATATTGTTAAATAAATTAAGACTGTTTTTGATATTCGTTGCATTTTATTTTTTAAAAACCTTCATCTTTAAACTCATAAAGCATATCTAAAAAATCATCAAATGTATTAGCAATATATTCTATCTTCATATGATCAACTCCATTAGTATTTTCATACGCATCATGAATAAGCAAGATAATTTTAGGTTCACAAGTCTTAGCATCTTCTCTATAATCAAAACACATGGTATCACCCTCTGCTGTTGATGCAAAAGAGACCAAGCCAGGGACACCATAATAGATAGGGTCATTTAAATGTTCTTGCTCTTCCAATAATTGATTAAAATAAAAAAAAGATACATCCCTTCCATCTTCTTCACCTTTTTTATTTATAAAATCAAAGTCTTCTTCCTCTAATCTTGCTCCTCCATGAATCTTTAATAACTCTTTATATGTATTAGGAAAACAAAAACCAATTTTAACTTCTATGGAGTTTATTTCACTAATTGAGACACTACCATAATCACGATATACAGTTAACTTTCTAAATTTAATTTGCATTACTCATACTTCCTTCCCCTGCGTGAGGTACTTTTTTATTCTCATGAATTTTTCTATAACCTGTATATCTACTTTACCATTATCAGATAACACACCAATTTTTTCTATTATTTTATCTACATTTAGCCCATCTTTTTTCATACTACTAACAAGGTTATCATATATGTATTTTACTCCAATATAAGAATTGTTGGAATTTCTTCAAAATCATAAAAAGTTTTTTCAATCGAATTAAATGTAAATGTCCAAAAGCGAAAATCTTCATATAAATACATTGAATCTTCTAATACATGATTAGTAAAGCATATTTCTCCTTTAACATTTGTATTACCAATGTTATAAGAGTATAAAGGGGAAAAATTTGTTACCAAATTTCCAGTTTTCTCCTTTTTTATTGCTGAAAAAACTAGGGTAACATTTTGTATATTTTGTTTTTTATTATTAACAACTTTTACACATTTCATATCTTGATTACAGCCATATAATATAAACATCATAAATAGCAATAAATTTTTTACAGCTTTATTTATTAACATCTTTTTTAACCTCGGATAAAACTTGATTTTGTATATACTTTTGCACCCTATGGTCGTTATCCATATTTCTGAAGCTTGAGCTTTGGTAAAGCCAAATAATAGCTAGAGTAATTATAGTTACCATCGCTATCACAGACGCCCCTAATTATTTCACTCATTACGCTCTCCTATTGAAAGGTTTGTCTCAAAAATATCACTTCCTAACTTTAGTATCATTTTAAATTTATACTTATCTTTTTCATCATAACTTTCAATTATAAACCCTGATATTTTGTTACTTTCATCTTTAAAAGCTAGCTTAAACCAATTAGAATTAACATAATCAAAAATCATTTTTAAGTTGAATTTTTGAGTTTTCCCTGACTTCTGCTTAAAGTATAATTTATTTTTGAAAATTTCAACTGTGTAATCTTTTTCTTGCTCAACTGATTTAAAAGATAAGTTATTCTTATAAAGAAGATTTATGAACTTCTTAGTTTCATACTGTTTAATTTGCTCTAGTTTATTTTGATTTATAAATATGATTTGATTATTTTTATAAACTTTCAGTTCTTGGTCAGAATTAATCTCACCCAAACTAATAATGTTATTGTTTTCTCCATCTGCATATATTTCATTTGCATAGCTTGAGGAAAATAGACCTATTAAAATTAGTTTTATTATTATATGTTTTTTCATTCATTTACCTCATGATTTTAAGCCTTTGTTTATTTATCATTATTCACACCTGTTTTTACTGCTGTTAATTTAGGCAATGTAATAAAAGTTTCCTCATCATAATATAGTTTTCCACCTACAACTATTCTAGTTGAATAATAGCTTTCTTTATCTTTTAAGCATGTATTTTCTAAAGTTATTACCCCAAAAATATATTTATCTTTGCTTTCAAAAAATATAATATTATTTTGTTTATTAAAAGTTAGGCTAATATTTTTTACCTGTTCACTTTCACCACTAAACTTTAGATTTATTCCTTTAGTAATTTCAAAATCCCAAGTTGGAGAGTGTCCATAAGATTTAATTATTATATCTTTCTTATTTATGTTTTTCACCCAGCTATCATTCATACATATCTCTGAAGCTTGAGCTTTGGTAAAGCCAAATACTAGAGTAATTATAGTTACCATCGCTATCACAAACGCCCCCTTTTTTTTACTAATTATTTCACTCATTACGCTCTCCTATTGAAAGATTAGTCTCAAAAATATCATTTTCTAACTTTAGAACCATTTTAAGATCATATTCAT
>JAUTBQ010227772.1:0-20338 GCA_032361185.1 Lepetodrilus ovalis | reverse complement strand
TATATTTATGGTATATTTTTTTTATATTTTTTTACTAACTGCTAACATTATATAGAAAAATAATAAAAATATTAAAATATTATGATTAAATACGTGCAAGTATGAAGTTGCCCCTTTAATTTGACACACGACTATGTTAAATATTGCAGATACATGTGAAGTCAATATTGCATTTATTACTTAAGATAGGTTACTAGTAATTAATAACAATAAATATAGGACTACATTTGCAGGACTCGAAGTGTTTGTTTTTTCATCGCTAGAACAAAATCTAGAAAGGGGGCGTGGCATCCTGTTATGGCGATCCGTGTAGTACACTATGACGTTTGTGTCTGTAGTAATGTTCACCAATGCGATTAAATAATATTGGTCATGTTTATGAACCTTTCAGCAAAATACTTCATTTATGGACTAGTTTGTTTTTTAACGGAAATATGCATGCGAATACTAATGCATTTTTCTGTGTTTGTTGTTATTTTGGAACACGTGTCA
Source organism: Lepetodrilus ovalis (assembly GCA_032361185.1). Lineage (NCBI taxonomy): Eukaryota > Metazoa > Mollusca > Gastropoda > Lepetellida > Lepetodrilidae > Lepetodrilus > Lepetodrilus ovalis. The sequence goes on along the minus strand of JAUTBQ010227772.1, from coordinate 19,846 downwards.
TTTATGTTTACTTCCGTGTGTTAAACGTAAGCAAAACATGTGTACCGATGGGGCACCTGTCAGTAAACCAAAACAAATAATAATAATAAGCTGACAGTTTTCCTCGTATTCACGTACAGCCGATATACATCCTCCCGTCTGAGTTACTAGCGATGAATGAAAAGAAATATTCTAACAGTTGTCTACATGAGGTGTGTCTACTGCACCACGTCCACCCTCCACCGCTATAAATGGCTATTTGCATTGTCATTTGCTCTCGGTGCGAGGTCACGAGGTGTGACGTCAGAGTATTTTGCGTACACAAAGGCTGAGAGTTTATAGGCGATTTACTCGCGATCAAACACAAGCTGCACGCAGTTCTCCTGCATATGCATAGCATACACTCTTATAAACAACCATGCCAACTTTTTAGCGCTTATTAGTTGCAAAAAACACCATAATATTGTCTCCAAACATGTCTGCGGCGAAAGGTCAAAGGTTAATTCTGCCCCTGGCATGTAAATTGTAAACCCCGTTAATCATTGGCACGTTACATGACGGTGAGTGTTTTCTGAATATTATTTCGCTGATAAAATTTGCGGGGAAAGGCAGGGGTTCATAGGCTAAAATACTTCAAAAGGCCGGGTTATACCTTGTAGATTTCCAAAAACTAATTCACATCTGCAGGCATGATTAGTGTCGCCGAAGAGCTTATCGTTTATACTATTCGATGCACCAATGCATTTTCGACAGTGAGGTCAATGTTGCGCGAGATAGCGAGCCAAAACTTCAGACATTTGCGAACGAACCAGTCGTGGACACACATCCACCATGAAGAAAATGCAATTGACCCTACCTTGATCTGTCGATTTAGGCCCAACTACACGATAAGAAACACGACGAATACATTCAAAACCAATCCCCCATTCTTTGCTGTACATAATAAACACGATTTGTAGGATATTTAGAGGTTTCATCATGAATAGTGGTGGATTGTGCAATGACGAAGACGCGAATCCATAGAGCAACTTGTCAAAATGAGACAGCTTTCAGGAGAGTTAGGTTAGCAATATCACTGCCGACTGTGCTCGGTGCAAATACATTACGTTTCTAAGTAGGTTACATAGTATGTGGATGCGGGTTTAAAGGGTGAATGACCAAGTGTCCCGGAAAACATCGACTCAAAATGTTTATTGCGGGGATCATGTTGGGCAGCCATTTTCTTTAGTGGCGATTATTTGACCAGAGTTTTGAGTCGTGTGGTCAGACGTGCTGTCGTTTTTATGGCTTTGATTTTAGTAGTCGTTGCTGCTTCACAGTTTAAGGTGGATTAGCATATAATTAAAATAGTAATAAATGTAGAGATCGACAGGCAAACACATGTATCTGTACAGACTGTTGTCTGATGGAACGCACGTAACAGAAACATTGTACAAATGTAAACACATTTTGACATGTTTGACAGGTCAAACGGCCTAATAGCTGGCGATGCATTATGGATTAGTGTAAAGCTGGTAATACGACTAATCTATTAATCGTGGAGGTATATTTCTGATGAAAGACGTGTACATTATTGTAAATGCTAAGATCCTGGCCTTGTTATCTTCAAATATTCATGGCATAGAACATTCAATACATTAAAATAAGACCATGTTGATATTCCTATTTAGGATTCTTATTAAATAGAACTTTGTATTTAAAAAAAATCCAATATAGTACTTTAAAAACCATATAGTTATCCCACTATTTACATTGTTTAGCCTTCACCAGTAATATGGATATTCAATATCACATTTTTTTCATGTGTATGATTTCTGCCCATTGTTTTTTTTACATTCTATATATGCGTGTGTAATTTTATGACATGCAATGGTTTCCATGGTATCTGCGACATGTTGATAAATACATGTACAAATTGAGCTAGAGCATGTCTACCAGTGGTAGAAAATTACCGTTAAAACTTACTGGCCCAATTACAAATAACAAATGTTTACAAAAACATGAATTTATACTGGCCTTTATACTGGCCTTTAGGATACCTTTAGCATTGGGAGAAATGGCCAGGGCCAGCGGTAATTTCGTACACTGATGTCTACCAAGATGTCGAGCTGGGTATCGTTTCTCGACACACGTATCCACTATGAGACCATAGCGCTCTCGTAAGTGCATGAGGGCCCTGTATAAGAGATCGCTACTAGTGCTTATGAGAGCTTTGAGAAACGATACCCTGGATGTCAAGTGATATGACCACTCGTCTCAAGGCTGCCCAATGTGCTTCTGTGGTATCATTTACTGTTATACAACTATTGCACTAGTGATTTTTATGCCTGCATGTGTTCCCCGGTAGTGCAGTCAGCAAGGCGTTCAGACACTTAACTTGTCATCTCCAGACACTAACTTGTCATCTCCATATGCCCAGTGTTAATCAGGGATGGAACATTAACGCTTGCCGCCCGGGGCCATTTCTCCCAATGCTAAAAGTATCCTAAGAGCTAGTAGTAGTAGAAGTAGAAATTCACTGGTTAATCAACTTAATGGTAGTCAAATTTGTAATTTTCGGTGGGGTCCCACATATACAGATTGTAGATTTTTAAATGACTTCCAGGGTCATTTCCGGTGATATGCTACTCAGTAACCATGGTAACACCTACTTAGAGATATAGTATTGGGTCCAAGTAAAATTTACATGTAATGAAAATCAAGGTTTGAAAATTGAACTCTAGGCTTTGATAAAAATATATCTATGATGTACGTAAACTACTAAAATATCTGTAGATGATAAATTGTGAACATTATTATGGTGTGGTTGCTTGTGACGGTAGCTTGGGTTGCTATGAATGACATCTGCGCTATGTTTTCACGTGGCCTGGCTTCTGTTCCTCGGAACAATCGTAGCGCTACGAGAGTGGTAATGTCGTAAAAAGCGTATAGCAGTTGCGACTCGTAGTGCCACGATCGTTGTGGAACAGGACCCTGAGATCTCGATGGATATTGTCAGTTGTCGGGCTTGAGTGAGTCAATGTGTAGCACATTTATATATTTGACCAGTTTGTCACCAGATTAAAAATTACCCATTTGGCACTACTAGTGAATCTTGTGGTTCCGGTTAATGGACTAGTGTTAATTTCCATTCTTGCTGGTTATCATTTGAAATGTTTGAAAAAGCCTGATAATGGACAATCGAATATAGTTGCAACTACAGTTATAGACATTTATCGACTATAGATTTTAACAGGAATTGCAGGGATTAATACTGGCACTAGTCCTGTAGCCAAAGCCAAAATCCCCAATGCTAAAGGTATCCTAAGGACCAGGGGTTAATACTAGCACTAGTCCTGTAGCCAAAGCCAAAATGCTCAATGCTAAAGGTATCCTAAGGACTAGTAGAAGTTTAGGATTTATTGGGCTTTTACTATATGTTATCATTATCAGGACTAGTGCTCAAAAAAAGTTAATATTAACCGCTGCATCGGTTAGCATGGTTAGTTAATTTCTTACCAGCAGGGTGAGCACATGATTAATATTTGAAGATTAGAATATCGCGGACAACCCTAACCCAGGGATCAAAATTAACTTTAAAACTTACTAGTCCTAATAGTGATACAAATAACAAAAGACATGAATTTCTATTAGTACTACCGGTCCTTAGGATACCTTTAGCATTGGGAGAAATGGCCCGGGCTAGTGGACTAGTGTTAATTTCGATCGCTCCTAACCAGCTAACCCTAACACATAGCAGTGTCTGTGCCTAATGCAGCAGAGAGGGTTGAATTAGGGTACAAGTCTATGACTTGTGTGTTGTGTTCTATGGAGTGGTCCTTCTGCTTGTCTCATAAGGCACTCGCCCAGGGATCGAAATTAACTTCAAAACTTACTAGACCTGATAGTGATACAAATAAAGACATGAATTTTTTACTACAGTACTAGTCCTTAGGATACTTTTAGCATTGGGAGAAATGTGTTAATTTCGATACCTGCTCGCCCTAGACCTGATAGTGATACAAATAAAGACATGAATTTTTTACTACAGTACTAGTCTTTAGGATACTTTTAGCATTGGGAGAAATGTGTTAATTTCGATAGCTGCTCGCCCTTGATCAAATATTATTAATTTTGATACATTGATAACCCCGTTTTCGGATAGCAGAAGCTTTCTAATGTCCTACTGAATAAGTACCATTCAAAACATGGCTGGAATATGCTCTGAATGGTATGCACATACTTCATTAAACATGTTCAAAGTACACTATTGGGAATATATACTATACAATGTAATATACTGTTGGTGTTGAAAGGAGTTGTCTTGTATAGGGAAAGCTGGTGTGTGCAATGGACAAGCAATTACTTCCTGGTGGTAAACATTCTACACTAAAGTATTATTTTCACTTTCACACTCTGATTAATGCATATATTATAGAAATCGGTAGAATGATTAATGCATATATAAAAAAATCGGTAGAATGAAAATATTTTGATGTCTATTTTCAACACGTAGCGATCGAAATAACACTAGTCAGCCCGGGCCATTTCTCCCAATGCTAAAGGTGAGGACTAGTAGAAATGCATGTCTTTTGATATTTGTGATCATATTATTATGACTAAGTAAGTTTTAAAGTTAATTTCGGTCCCTGAACACGTGACTGCATATTTCTGATTATTTCAAGGCGATTTGACACTTAAATTATTGTGCTGTACCCTGGCACTACCATACTTCTATTTTTCTTTTGCTCAGCATCATTCAGTAGCTAGTCTACATCATAGATTCGTCGCAAATGGGTGAAAGATTTCCGCAGCGACGTTAAAACTCCATATTCACATCATAGATGCTATGTAAATTATGATTGGTATTACCTGTGTATTTTACCCAGGCATTGCAATGTTCTGCAGACCCCAAGAAATCTGTGGATTTATTTGTCCAGCGTTCAATTTATTTGCACTGGACGTGGCTTGGTTCCTGCAGTCCTTAGGCATGTTTTTGGCTGAAATCACAATTGTCTGTTGCCAGGCCTGGCCCCGAGATTACGGAACTTTTCTGAGTACGATGTTCATAAATCCCTCATAAAATTTGAGCTTGGGCATGAAATCAAATGTTTCGTTATCTGGGGCCTGGGATACCAAATTACAAATGGGTTAAGTTCTTTCACTTGCTATTGTTTGATGTAATGCTAGATTTGTCAGTTCGGTCTCATTTCTAATTTCCATTTCCAGAATGACAAAACCAAGGGTTGAAAATGAGGAAGCGGCGGAACCAAGGGAAGAACCAAATTGGAACAATTTTATCAGATGTGTGAGTAAATACGTACAATTATGTAGATGTATGCAGGATATTTCAAGGTTTATTTCTCAAATACTTGGGTCCGTATGCACAGACATGGTTTTAACCCTCTCCCTGTTTCAGCAACTGGAGATGCCCTAAAGAGCTGTGTTTGTGCATAATCAAGTAGAGAGCTCTAGTTTAGTTGAGTTATACAGTGCCCCCTCGATATAACAAGGTCCTATACACGGCGGATTCGGATATAAGGCGGGGTCAGACGTGGATACCATTTTTATTTTCGTTATTTCCCTGCAACTTCGTATAAGGCGGGTACTATAACGCGGGGGGTATGTAATGGACCCTAACTTCAGCGTTATATCGAGGGGTTACTGTACTGTAACTCGCAGGTTATCCCTAGTTTGTGCATATGGAACCAGGGTTTAACTTAGCAGGATTTTACCCGACGCGCAATCCTGCGTCAGATACGCAAAAAATGCAGCTGATAACAGCCATATTTACCGCAGTTTGCAATCGGCGAATAACAAGTCAATAACAAGGGGAGTAACTCTACATATCCGGAAATGTAGTTTCGTAGAGTGAAATTTCTCAAAGCACGATCTTTGGAAGTTAATTAAAAATGAATACACATCAATGTGTTGTGTTGGTTGAATGTACACACACAAAGGGTATATTTGGCTTAATAATTCAGTTAAAATATGGGACTCCTTTTTTTAGATTCGAGACTCGAAAAGTATATCACCACGCGTCCCCGGGACTCCAATGTTCTTCAATGTTCTTTTTATTATATAAACTGCAGTGAAATATACCTTTTACACTTGTTCATCTAAGAATGGATCAGCCAACTTTATTCCCCTTTCCTCGACCGTAACTGATTTGATGATGTCATACTAGAGTTATGGACATCTTGAAAATTCACGGGTCTACATCTGATGTCCGATTCACTGAGTGACCTACATTAAGAATATATTATTTATATTTATTTTTAAACTCGATATATCATATTTTATTAGCCAAATATATATAAGCAGTTGCATCTGCTGCATCAGTTCGTGCTCATGTTTCAAACAGGTTGTCATACCAAGTGTCAAGTGAACATCATATTCTATTTGTGATGGCCTTTATTCATTGTAAACTTTGCTGTCGTGTTTCCTTTCATGAATTTATGATGTTTATTTTTGTCGTTGCAGTTCCCTTTGAAATGGATAATGGCCAGTCAATGCTTGATGTTAACATGTAAGTTTTGTGATATCAACATGTATGTACCGTAATTACTCTAATAATTCGAACACCTAAATTGTCCAAACAAATTTAATCTGACACTAAAAATATGAACATGACACATTTCTTTTTCAAATCTTTAATTTTGTAAATTAATGTACATGTATTTGAAGTCATTTTTTTTCAAATTAAAAAATATATATTTTTTTCAAATACTTTATTTCTTTACCATTTCAATTACATGTACAACCATATTTTATACTTTTATTTGGTTATCCCTAATTATCTGAACACAGATCATTTAAAATTTCCAACTACAAATCCAATTATTTTCTGCAGTTTGAATTATTATAGAATTACGGTATCTTTGTTATGAATACTAGTATTATTGATTTCTATCATATTGCTGAGTTGTAAAACAGCTTTTGGTCTCGTCAGTTGTCAAAGCTTTTATTAAACCAGTTGAATAGTACACCTATGTGAGTTGGCAGCAAGTCGGCTACAATTACATTTGCAGTCGTGTTTCTTGAATATTAGAATAAAATAGTTATTCTGTAATTTCTAACTGAAGTTTGAGTCGTTGATGTTTTTTTCCTCCATATGATGAATAGATGAATGAATAACAGTAGCCACAAAGTATGTTTTGTTTTTTCTTTAATTTCAGAGATGCCAATTTTGATTTCTTTGATGAAGACAATAATGGCGTAAGTATTCTTCATGGTTTTCTTGGCAAGCTTTCTATGCTGGAGTTCTACTGGAAGTACAAGTTGACATGTTAATGTTCGAAATAGAAGTGATCCTGGGAGTCATTTGAAAAGCTGCAATGTTAAAGCCCCCCCCCCCCCCCCCCCCCCCCCCCCCAATAATATTTCACCACCATTACCCATTGAGCCTTTGGAAAATGACCGCAGAGATAAAAACTAACTTAAAATCGTACTTGCCCAAATGGAAAATATTATGAATTTCTACTCGCACTTGTCGTGACCATCCTGAATTTCTACTCGCACTTGTCGTGACCATCCTGACTATTTTCTGAATTTCGAACACCGAGTTATATATTGTCATGGCCTGGATGTAAAGATTTGGTAATCTTCTATATTTCTTATCTCAATTGTTTTGATCATATTTGAGAGGTCAAGAGATATCGCGTAATAAGTGTAAACCCCAGTTTGGTCATAAATGGTAAGTTCTGACCGACATAAATGATTTGACGTCATTGCAAATGCCCTCGACATGGATGTTAGAAAGATATTTGGGCATGAATATTACCAAATTCTCTGCCTTGAAAGTGTAGATATATTTCTATGTTTTCAAGCAAAAGAGGCTGTTGATCGAGTCTCAGGGCTCTGGACTAAGGTATGCCCGACGTACAGGGGCAAGTTAAAATACTTTGCGGGCAACATCCTTTTTAACATATAGATGCTTTGGTGCCTTTACAACTTGCCCTGACTAGTCCTGCGCTCAAGTAACTTGAAATGTTAGTCTGGAGCCCTGAAGGCAAGATAAATAAGGTAGAATTGATAAAGACTTTGTGGTATCTTGCTTTTAATAATTATAGTTATGTTATATTTGTGTTCTTGAACTTTTTGAAACTTGCTGGATGCATAAACATTTCTGCATCGCCATTGCTGGATATTATTGTCACAATAAGATATTACTGCATCAACGTTATGCAATAAATCCATCAATTGATGTAGTTACGGTTAATCCCAGACATGGACATGAATGGATTATCATAAACCCAGCGATTTGTCCGCAGGTTACCAGCATCTCTGATGTGGACTTTGACTGGGCGGACAACTTCATCAACTCCGCCAATTCCCCTTTCTCTGCTGAGGCAACAGCGGAGCAGCAGCAACAGGCGACGGCGACGGTCGCGGCAGGGGCCATCAGAAGTGGTGCCACGGTCACGGTGGGGGCCGACGGACAGGTGGTCACGACCATACCACAAGTGGCTCAGGTGGTGGTCTCGGCGGCGGGCCAGCCAGGAGTTGTCCCACAGCAGCCACAGTTGTTACAGAAGTCAAACATTATACAGGGGTCAGTGTTGGGCTCAACGTACGCCATTTACGTTTAAAACAATATGTACATAATCCCATGTTTTATTGAATGTGACGAGAGTCACTAATTGGACTCCTCAATAGAACGGACTATGATCTTAGTTATATTTTGTAATATAGCATTTAGAATATTGGGATTTTGAAGGGGAGATATTTTAAATTATGTTGTGACTTTGTTCCAAGTAGGTTGATGTTACTGAAAAGTGTAAGGAGTTTTTGGCATGGAGTGACAAGATTTGGGGCATTTTCAACTCCATTTTCATCCAAAATTACCATAGCTGTAATTATATGCCTTCCATTTTGAAATTATTTCTAAGCCCAAAGGTAAGAAATGGGCATGGCAATTTCCAGCGAGCTCCATAACAAATCCAGTGATTTATTTTTCCTAAGGTCAATTTATTTACCCTGGATGTGGCTTGTGGCCTCGGCATATGCTTGTTTTCTGCTGAAAACACAATTGTCTGTTGCCATGTCTGAAGTTGTCGCTGATGGGTGAGATATTCCTGCTGTGACGTAAAGCAATAATTCAATCAAAGCGATGTCTGAAGAAATTGTTATTAAATTTGATTATACTTCAGCATGTGCATGTTCGTCGCAAATGGGTGAGAGATTCCCGCAGCGACGTTAAACTCCATGTTCACTCACCACGTGCATGTGCTGTTTCAGGCTTGCTCCTGGGACCCAGCACTTTGTAGTGAAGACCAGCAATGGACAGCAGACCCTCCAGTTCCAGACCCAGAACACGGCCGTGTCTAGCCCGGCGCCAGCCACCCAGTTCTCTGTCCCGTCGCCCATCGTCAGCCGCGCCCTCACGCCTAGCCAGAGTCCCGCACCGCCATCCTGTTCGCCACACATTGGCCGCTCCATCACCCCCAACAACCCCGCCGCCATCCAGCCGAGTGTCATCGCCAGCAACGCCGCCCCACTCTCTTCCAGCCCGTCTGCCGGGATCCTGCACCTGTCGCAGTCCCAGACCCAGCTGACGAACACTGTCCCCATCCAGAGCATCCTCCAGAACTCTAGTCAGAACGCCAGTATTATCCCCGGCCAGACGGTCATCTCGCACCCCAGCATCGTGCACACGCAGAACGCTGTCATACAAAACCCCAACGTGGTCAACCTGAACGTGGCCACCCACGTGCTGTGCGGGGGCTCGGGTCAGCCCGCCGGCCCCGGTCAGATCCAGGGGAACATCCACGGCATGCCGGTGACCGGGCTGCCCGGGAACATCCAGGGAACGATCATCAAGACTGTCCAGGGGAACAGTATCCTGATCCCGAGCGGGCAGCTGACCGGACAGCCGATCAACATCCAGCCGCAGGTCATCCAGGGCCAGTCCTTTATCCCCAACGCCGGGACGGTCATCCACAACGCGTCCGGAGTCGGCAACGTCGTGCGTCTGGCCGCCGCTCAACCGGGTCAGGACAAGGCGGGCGCGGGCATGTCGTCCAACATCAGCCTGGTCAACCTGGGCGGCGCCCAGGGACAACAAATTCTCATTCAGAGGGCGCCACAGTCTGCTCAAGGCCAGAATTTCATTTTCCGAACGGTACCTCAGAACATCATCCAGATCCCTGGCAACCAGGCGGGTCAAGCTAACCTCCAAGGGACGCCGTCGCAGATCTCGCAGCAGATCCTCACCCAGGCCGCCAATCAGAACGTACAGTTCCAGCAGGTGCTGGCGGGCTCGCAGCCGCAGCAGGTGAAGTTGGTGTCGCAGCAAGGGACGCAGCTGACCTCGCAGCCGGGGGCCATGACGTTGAACCTCGGTGGGCAGAACATCAATTTGCAGAGCATCCAGATCCAGCAAAATGGTGGTCAGTACATAGTGCAGCAAGCTCAACCTCATCTCAGTGCTCAGACTGTCAGTGTGAACAGTAGTGTGAACAGCAGTGTGAACCAGACTACAAACATAGTGTCTAAAGCCCTGATCTCATCTGGTCTCAGTCAAGTCATCAATACTCAAAAGCAGGAGCCGAAATGTTCAAACTCTGGATCTGAAACGATGGCAGTGACTCACACGAGTACCGGCAAGAAAAAGAAAAGCAAGAGCAGCGACAAGTCGGCCACGCAGCAGTTCGCAGCGCAGAACATGCAGAAGATCCAGATACCGATATCCCAGATCATTGCCAACGCATCCAATGCGGCGGGCATCAACACGGCTCAGTCCACGCCCACCACCGTCACCACCACCGTGTCTCAGGCCGTCGGTCACATACCAGCCCAGCTGTCGGTGGCAAACAGCATGTCGTGTCCGCAGGTCGTGTCGTCGGTCCAGTCCAAGAACACTCTCACCTTCGTCCAGTCGACGTCTGCGTTTCCACACGTGAAAATCCAGCCACAGTTGGCAAAGTCGGGTCCACCGAACGTCGCGCTGTGTCCTCGAATGTCGACCGGTCAGGTCGCGGTGACCTCCGACCAGAAGATTCAGCTGGACATGAGCAAGCTGCTGGGGCAGACGTTCACTGCCGAGGACATCCAGAGGTTGCAACAGCAACAGCAGCAGCAGCAGATCAAGCAGGAGTTGTTTCCCAGTGTTGTGCAGACTTCTCGGCCAACTGTGGCAGTGTCCCCCAAACTCTTAAAACCGTTGGTGCAGACGTCGCTGTCGGCCCAGCCCATGGTCGGGCAGCCGCTCGTAGCCCAGCCCCAGGTCGCCGTCTCCCAAACCCTTCAGATAAAGACTGAACCCGGCACCCAGTTGCTGACCAAGCCTGGCATCATGCTCCAGTCGCAGCCTGCCGGAACCGGAATGATCCAGTTGGCGGTGTCCCAACAGCAGGTTTCCGGAGGCGTGACGGCGCAGGTGATGACGACAGTCGCCCAGGCTGTGGCACAGGCTCGTTTCCTGCCCAAAGTCATCAAGCAGTCGCCCACGAAGCCCGTCAAGGTGGCGCCCGCAGGGACCACGCAAGTCATCCAGCTCCAGACTGCACCGGTCGCCACGTCCACGCCCATCAAACCCATGTTGCAGTCGGCAGCGGTCATGAGGACACCGCCTCCGGGAAAAGTCGCCATATCTGCCACGCCTTCACTGCCAACCCAGATCAAGGTCAGTAAGCTGGCGGAGTTTGTCAGTGTCAGAAATTAAGAACGTAATGAGCGGAGCCATTGTCCACAGGTCCAAAGTTAATCATGGAAAGAAATTAACACTAATCTGCTTGTCCTGGCCATTTCTCCCAATGCTATAGGACTATTAGAAATTCATGTCTTTTGTTATTTGTATCGCTATTTGGACTAACAAGTTTTAAAGTTAATTTCGATCCCTGTTGATGGTAGTCAAGTTTGTAATCTCGGTGATCGAAGCTTACTTTAATACATACTAGTGATACAAATAAAATAAAATAAATGAATTTCTACTAGTCTTTTACTATATGTTATCATTATCAGGACTAGTGCTCCAAAATGTTAGTATTAACCGCTGCCTTTAGTATTGAGATCAATGGCCCAGGTTAGCGGACTAGTGTTAATTTCTATTGCTGAATCTGCAGGTACCTTTAACATTGCAGATTTTCAAATGACCCCAGGAACTCCTTTAAATTTCAAACACTTTGTGCAAGCAATCTTAAATGATGATGTTAGTACATTATGTGCAAGATATTCCCATTTCGACGTAAACACTAGTTCAATTGATCATTTGTCTACACGGCAAAGACAAATTATTTTGCTTTATTCTGGCTGGATTAGTTAACTGTTCGATTAATATGATTCTTAATTGAGAATTGAATTATGGGTAGTGTATGGGTGACATTTTCCCACAGTGACAGGCATGAAATTAATTGACTAATTATTAATTATGGAAACTGGCTTTTAGAAATATAATAGAAAATAGAAAATTTATTGCAAATAAGTTACATGTAAACTTTTTATATAATTTGAGAAATTGCTCGCTTTAATGTTAATTTCCTGTCCTGATGACACAATGTATTTGGTTACTGCTTATACATGTTTTGGAGGTTTGTTCCTTCAGTGATTTGACCAAAATAACCTAGTGAGTAATAGAAATTTAATGGTTCTACCTAGTCTGTGTGGTCGACCACTGATCCTGGCAATGGCCGTCTCGATCAACTAGCCTCTGTCCGTCTCCTATCTCGTCACAAATGAGTGAAAGATTCCCGCAGCGACGTTAAACTCCATATTCACTCTCACCGATCTCCTATCGTACAGTTGTATTTCCTGCATGTCCGTAGATCGCGAACCAGGTGCTGACCTTGAGCCTGACGTCGCAGCAGAAGGAGAAGCTGCAGCAGCACCTGGGCCGGATGTCCATGGAGCAGCAGGAGACCTTCCTCAGTCAGCAGCAGCACGTGCTGCTCAAACTACAGCAGCAGCAGCAGATCCATCAGCACATCCAGATCATCCAGCAGGCGTCGCCGCCCACCAAGCCACACATCATCATCGCCAATGCCCAGGGCTCCATCCCCATCACCGTGCAGGTACGACATTGGCCGAGGGGTAGAGTTGCGCCCCTTGCGTTGTGTTCAACTCTATAATCACTCACCAGATAATGGTGCAAGCGGTGCACTTGATCTAGAAATTTGCCGGATAGCTTGTCAAATATAACGACCTGGCCGCCTGAAGTACCCCAAGCGGCGCATGCCAAACTTAGCCGGCTTTATCAAAATAGTTCATACACTCCTCTTCTTCCTTTCTACCTCTATCTCTCTTGTCGCAAATGGGTAAAAGATTCCTGCAGTGACATTAAACTCCATAATTACTCTTTCTTCGTCCCTCCCCTCCCCTCCCCTATTCCTCCCTCCAAAAGGATTAATGAAATAATGCTTTAACAACTAGCGCTGCGAGCACGTTCATTCGCTGTATTCATCTATTATCGTTGTTGTTGTATGCTTGCAGCAGATAGACAAGGGGATCAATCAGATAAAGGTTGGAACTGAAGCGCTGCAGACGTCGGCCACGAACAGAGCATTGAAGCGGCCAGCACCTACTGAAGCACCAAAGGGAACTCTGTAAGTTCCATTCCTAACTGTCGCCACATATTGGTGAAATGCCCGTTCCGTTGTGTAATTGTTAGAACGTCGGCCTGGAGTGCGGAATGACGCGGTTTCGATCCCCAGTCGTGTCGTACCAAAGGGACTGTCTCGGAAGTTTGTGTACTGTGCATAAGTGCGTGGGGTTTCCATTTTCTATCGGGGCATATTCCAGTGAGTTAGTACTATAAAAACTGGTGGAAATCTAAGACTAGTACAAGCAGTGCCTATACATGCAAGCTGTGATATGAGTCGAAGAATCTTGAAAGTGGCTTTAAACTCCAAATCGTCGCCAACAATAATGATTTTGTGGTCTACTATAAAGTTTTGTTCACAAATTGCCATATAAAATTTGATCTTCCGCATGAAATCGTACTCTCGGGTCACGGAATTTGTTGAAGTGTGGTAAACATGCTTAATGCTCTCCCAAAAGAGCAGTGCCCTAATCCAACAGGGAGAGGGTTAAACGAGGTGAATTAGATTGCCGACTCATTTTATAGTTTACTGTAGATTTTCGGATTTTCCTTTTCAGGAACATTCACCAGCAGCTAAGCAAGGATCAGCAGCATGCGACGAGCCCCGACACAAAGTCGCGGTTCAAGGACTACAAAGAGGCGTGTCGACGCTTGCTTCGATATCATGTCTTTCAGCACCATGGACCAAAGGAAGAAACATTTAAAAAAGGTAGAAAAGGGGTCAGGATGTAAATCAATATCTGAAATTATTCTTTAACCTTCTTGCTGATGGTGGAAACCAAAGATGCCACCGGGCAGTAATTTTGATTGATCGATCTAGAATAGAAATTAACTATAGCCATGCTGGATTGATATTGAGCTCTGATGCAACGAAAAATGTAACAACTGCGAAAAACGTAACAAAATTTTGGTTTGTTACATTTTTCGTACATGATGTACGAGAAATGTAACAAATATTTTTTGGGTTACATTTTTCGTAATAGGTTGCAACGAAAAATGTAACAAAACATCATACTTAGTTTTCTTTAGAACTTAGTACAAAACAATTGTGTAGACTATATTACCTAGGTACTTATCGCAGAATGATATTGGAATGTTACCTATATCTGGAGGTATAAACGTGAGTGAATATGTGTTTGCTAAGTTAGTGTACTTTGCACTTTAACTCAAATTCGGACCAAAACTACTATTAATGGAGTGGATTTTAATGCTTTGTAAGACAGATATTAAAGGAAATACATGCCTCATACTCAACAGTAGTCATAACAATCGATCATGTAAATATCAACTGCCTGGCTATTCTAGTTTTTGAAATATCATGTCATGAAAACGGTCCATGGTGCAATTTCGACAAAAATGATAAATTTCTAAGTCCAGCAACACATTGTTACATTTTTCGTTTCAACACATGACGAAAAATGTAACCAATTTATTTTTGTACATTTTTCGTACATCACGTACGGAATATGTAACAAACATTTTTTGGGTTATATTTTTCGTACGTGATGTACGAAAAGTGTAAGAAAAATTAGTTTTGTTACATTTTTCGTTGCATCAAACCGCTCCATAGACAGGGATACAACTTTACCATGTATTGGGCTATGTACGTGTGACTGTCCTATTATTATTTTTATTATTATTCGTTATCTTAACCCTCGGAGGAGGAGTAACAGTTAGAATATATCGGCGTTTTGTATATGCGTTAATGTGCTCTTGCTCTTGCTCTTGCTCTTGCTCTTTTCATCACATACAGGATTACCAATTCATTGTATTTGATACAATGAACATTATTAATTCAGCAAAAAATATAATTATAACCATTATAATAACATAATAATAATTATAAACATTTACCAATCGGTGTGCGTTTCATGTTTGGTATATTTACTCCAAATAGTATGTGGTCGCTAGATAAACATTATTTCATTGTTTAGTAATGTGCAAACGTTCTGATATTATTTTTGTTTTGCCTTTCTTTCTGTGAGGTATTTACCAAATATTAAGTATCAATGCATTTCATGCCAAATAATAATTAGTCTACATAGAGATCTACATGCATAATGCATGATCGTGGACTGCAATAGAACATACAGATCGATATCGATTTTATCATTGCTGCAAGGCTGTACCGGAAGTCCTCATACATACAGACAGACAGACAGAGACAGACACTAGCTGTGCTATTGTTTAAAGATTTCAAGGGGAAGTGTGACGTCTTGCATAACTTGTTCATCAATATCTTTGAACGGTGATAAATAGCCTTCGGTTTCATCATCAAACAATTGTGTATGAGGTGTATATAAAGAAGTATATTGCTGTAGAGTTGGTGATTTACGCAGACAGAGAAACATACAGATAATATATATTAGCATAAATCATAAAATGTTACCGAGCATAAAACTTTAATGAATTTAACGAGTTGCTTTTAGACGCTAACATTTAATTCTCTGATATTTTTTTAAAGAACATTCCGTAGATGTACGTGTGTACGTAGGTCTTTCAATATTCCCGTCACTGAGTGTTGCGGTCCTATATGTAACAACGGTCCTATATGTAACAACTCGAAATTTTGAGGGAGCACTAAAATAATAAAATTGGTCCTATATGTAACAACGGTTCTATATTTAACAACGACTGGTCCTATGTGTAACAACTCAGTTTTCACATTGAAACAGTGTTCATAGAGGGTAAATAACCACATAAATAAAGATGTTCTATGTGACTTTTAGGGACAAATCGACCAAAAATAAAATCTTTAAATTTAGCCCAAATCATGTAGGTGATTTTTAATGCTTTTAAATACAGTTATTACTCTACAATTAACGCTTCATATTCCGTGAACTCACTTAAAGTAATACTGACAACTGATTCCACCTATTTCAGATTTCATATCACCATACATTATGAAATATGACGTCGTGAAAATGCTCGGGCGGCGAGTTTCACCAACATGCGAAATATTCAACGTCCAGCAGTCAAACTTGCCAAATTGAAATAATCACTGTAGCATTAAAACTTGGATTGGGGGAATGAATTGCCCCTAAAAGTCATATATAACATCATTATTTATTATTAAAAGGGCATTTACTCTTTATGGGCATTGTTTCAATGTGAAAACTGAGTTGTTACATATAGGACCGGTCGTTGTTAGACCGGTCGTTGTTACATATAGGACCGTTGTTACATATAGGACAGATTTTGTTACATTTAGTGCACCCTAAACATTTCGCAAAACCGGTTGTTACATATAGGACCGGTCGTTGTTATATATGGGACCGTAACACGCGTGGCACAGTTTTCTCAAAAGTATATCTTCATTATAAGATGGTCTTAACCTTTTAGCGCCTGAAATGGTATAGTGAGGATGCATATTCCCTAGGAAGGTGAGAAGGTGAAATGAATACACATCAAAACATTGATTATACAAATTAGCTTATACAAATTATTGTTATTATTATTATTATTATTATGTGTTGTAGTAGTAGTAGTAGTAGTAGTAGTAGTAGTAGTAGTAGTATATTCCGCTGATAAATAATAATAATTGCTATATTCGACTGTGTATTACTAAATTATCCATATTCTAGCAACGACATTTATTCCACAGTTGAGACAAGCTACACATCTAATTGTATTTACGCATGCTAATAGGTAGCAATACAATAATTGATTTCGTACACATGATCATGTACAATAATAGCAGCGTTCCTATTCGTGACAAAGGGAATATCTACAGACACAAACATCAATACACGTGCACATGACTGCCGGTTGTGCGTCAAGGAAAGTCGATACTTAAAGGCATACAATCTTATCATATATATTTAGGGTTGTTTTGGACTAGTTCTTAGATACAACTGCAAAGTACATTCACTTGACATACATACAATCATGTGTGTACTTCCAATAACCTTTCCACCGCTGTATGGTAGACGGAACATTCCACTATTATGTACAATCGTACGATAGCTTGAGGCGAATGTACACACTAGCGGTCTGCACCCTCGCTTCGTTATATTCATGCAAAGGAAAATAACTCGCTACGTTCGGTCACTTTCCTATAAGATCACTTGATGCATTAATGACAAGATAATTAATAGTCCGTCGCACTACTTCATATAAAATATGAAATATATGATAACTATCAACTGTAGGGGAATAAGTACATGAGTAAATAACATCTTTTGGTTTTTCAAATGAAATAGTCTCAGACTGAAATTCCTTTGGCCATTATCTATGTCAACCAACTGTGATCGTATGCTTTTAACACCTCAGAAAGTTAATAATAAAATAATTATATAATAGGCTATTATATATGCATGTATATGAATTAATAAGTGTACCTATTGGTCATATGAAAGTGGTGCTATGCATGAAATCCTGACGGAATTGGTAAATAAACTCGGGTCTCGAGATGATTCAAGTATGTAGGCCTATTCATGAGTCACGACGACCAAACTTTAACATCCGTCCTACCTCCTAGGACAGTTCAAATTGTGCCCAGCAGGAGAACGTACTATAATTAGCTCAGTGTAGTTTATAGAATAGACTAAGAACTGCCAGACTATATTCACCTACCGGGTAGACACGACGTTATAAAGGGAAATGGTGGACCCCTATTTCACAACGACATCCTAACTTTGGGAACTCCTAACTTTATCACCTAGTGAAATAGATGTCACTTCAAGAGGGGATTTGACTGATGACGTCGTCGTGAAACACTTATTACGAGATGCTAACTTTTAGGACAGGTATAGGAGCTCCTACAGTTAGGAGGTCGTTGTGGTATTATACCTTTGTAGTGAATAACGCATTATCCACATAATTTTACATCTTGGACAGTTTTATACCACCTACATTTTATATACCATAATATTGGTAATTTACGTTGTATAATAAGTATTCATATATTATGTATAAGATATATTCTTCGGACCCAGAACAACATTCCCGACAATCTGATTGGTGTGGGTCCGGTTAATACTCCGGTTCTATGTCCGTGGAATAGATCCATAAATAGATGTGTGTCGACAGCCGGACAGCGTGATGTGGGATGGAATTTATATTGACATTGATCATGCAGTATGTTGTACTCGGTCGTCGCTTGCTACCATAATAATTACTATGTTTATTATATGTTCTCGGCAGCGAGTGGTAGCGCAGTTGTAGAACGTTTAGACTTCGAAGCCAAAGGTCCCGAGTATTTAGCGAGATATAGCGGATATCAGAAGCATTATGGATACGAAGCTAGTTTGTTTAGCCGCTCGTATAGTGCCTACATGTATACTTATATACCAATGGAGTCAGGCAGGGTTGTTTGCTTGCCCCGACCTTGTTCAGCTTGATGTTCTCTGCCTTGTTGACACGATACTATGCTCTACTCATTCATTGTTTAACCATATATAGATGTGTAGAATAATTTCCAGGTGTAACATACAGCCAGCTAGGGTATATTTTCAAAATAGTGTTTATGTTATTAGGCATATTGTATATGTCCTACAGGGGAAATTATAGTAAATGTTAACTACCATAAGAAGTATGGACAATATTCACTGATATGACCATCATATGAGGAAATTATCGCGTAGTTTCTAAATAGGTCCACTTAATTAGAGCTGTCTACAAATAGTTACATAATGCTATTGCAAAATGCATATGAAGTTTTATTGCTCCTAAAGAGATTTAAATAAAGAAAATATAAACAATTCACGGAGCGGCCCTGTGTGCAAAAGCCATCCATGGAATTGCTTTTAGTTTTATCTCTCATTTGCAGGAAAAGAAGTTCAAATGTAGATCCATAGTATACACCAAAGTTTTCTAACGCTTAACCGTCTCTGCAAGCACACATGAGGGACAATCATGAGCAAGTATTGGAATAATAGTATACATTGTCATACCACCAATTGCCGTACCATTGATGGTATCTGGGCTATGACATCTAGTTCGGATGCTGAAATGCAGATGTTCTCCCCCTAAGAACTCAACAAACAAAGTATAGTAATGACAGAAATAAAATACAAATGATTTTATCTAAAGTATGGTATCTAGATGCCAGGTAACAACATATAGGATATATCATTACTAAAGTACTACCTACCTAGAATTTAATCAAATTCAATCCACTGTTAATTTAATTAAGTACTTTAAGTTTACTGAAGGAAAATTGAAGAATGTTTGTTATATTTCAGCTTAACCAAGTCCAAACAAATTTTCATTAAAACAGAGTATAATATAATATGCAAATAATCTCTCAACATATTGCATTGACAAATTTGCCCCAAACATTGATATTTGTTATATGTATGTATAGCAATAGTCTAAATCGGAAAGTGAATAATAAAAACAAATAATATA
>JAUTBQ010227661.1:0-20340 GCA_032361185.1 Lepetodrilus ovalis | reverse complement strand
ACTGAAAAGGTGTCCTCACTAAAACTATTCTCACTTTTTTTCCCCAAGGAGGATCAAAGAGGAGTTTTTACATCTTGTAGAGCATAAAATTGCGCTTCCTTTGATACCAAATATGGCTTGGTAACAATTTTTTCCCGGTAGGCCCCTATTTTGAGCTAGGACGACTGGACTAGTATGGAAGATATACATACAGTGTCCCCATCGATATAACGCTGATGTTGGGGTCCATGACATACACCCGCCCGCTATATAGTACCCGCCTTATACAATATTTCAGGGAAATAATGAAACTATAAAATGGGATCTATGTCTGACACCGCCTTATATCCGAATCCGCTGTATATCGGACAGTGTTATATCGAGGGGGCACTAGATAGATAGTTTTACGTATAGATAGTTTTATAGAGCAATAGTCCAAGAAAATATTTGTTTGTAAATTTCAAAATAAGTTGCAGGGGGAATCACAGGCAATACAGAAAAGTGCAAAACAGAACTGTGTCTAGTTGCATGAAGCGCTTGTAGTGCTAAAATTGTAGTCTAATTATACAGTAAGTCCAATTGTATAGTCTTCTACAATTGGAATTGTTGCACAAAATTCTTATAGGATATCAGAAAAAAGACAACTCTACAACTATTGTAATGGCCGGTGTAAGTCCCTACAACTATTATAACTAACAAGAGTGTCGTGCAACTGGACCCAGAAGTCCATCTAAAGCAAACTCATACTTCTGTAAGATATAAATGTACAAGATTGGATTTCCATCTGATAAGCATTCAGTTTACTACATATTGAAGAGCTGGAACTATAAAACAGATGCCCAGTTACATGTACTTGGGGTGTGTGTTATTGTGGAGACATGCATATTGCACACTACAGTCACATGTCTACGGACAGCCTCACACTGACCTGTCCAGGGATGGCCACACTCTGGACACTGGGCACTCCGGTCATGTCCTGCTGGTCATTCAGAGGCATCGTTTCTCCCATCGCGCGTCTGTCGTACCCCACGCCCGTGAACGTGATGATCGCTGTGTCTCCCATGTGTACATACACCGGCACGTCAATCTGAAAGTGTGTAGTTAGATTTAGTAAAGTAGTCCCTCTAGAAACAATGTAGTTCGATTTAGTAAAGTAGTCCCTATAGAAACAGTGTAGTAAAGTAGTCCCTCTAGAAACAGCACTGGTGATTCTGTACAGGCCATGTGGATATATCTTCTTTTTTTTAAAAATATTTTATACATTATGGTTTAGAGATGCTTTCAAAATTATTTCACAGCTTGTCAGTTTAGGGCAGGAGGAAACCTGGAACATCTGTAGCGCTGAATGTTGCAGTAACCCTGCAAGCACCAGATGGTACCAGTGTTCGAAATTACTTCTGGAAACTTACTGGACTGATTAATTATGCAAATAACAAAGGTTTACAAAAAACATGGATTTCTACTGGCCCTTAGGATAGCTTTAGCATTGGGAGAAATGGCTGGGCCAGTGGTAATTTCGAACACTGGATGGTACTGATGGACCAAGGATGATACCTGCATTGACACAGTACAAACAATGCATCCTAAGATGATTGTGTTGGAAAGGTAACTTTCATGAACATTGATGCCGGGCTCCCTGGACGGGATTGGAACCTGGACCTTTTGCTCTAACACTGTACTATTGCGCTATCACCGGCCTCACATGGGCTACTGACTAACTGTACTTACCATGTAGGTCTTGGCCTCCAAGGGAGAGAACCTCCACTCCAGTGCCACAGAGCTGCCAGGAGGGATCTCACCTACAGGGTTCAGACACTCGAAGATCGGCTGGTCGAAGTTCTCCTGTAGTGTACAAAATTAGGTTACAAGGTAATGCTTCACTCCACATGCATGTCAGGTTGTTTGTTGAAAGACATGTTTTTCTAAGTATGATAAAATTATATTAATGATCCAGTAATGCAGATAATTAGGCTATGGTGAAGTGCTTTGCCACATGAATATTATTGTATGTCTGGGTATCCTTTCACGAAGCTCTCTTATCTACTAAGAGACCATAGTGCTCTCTTTGCTGATAGCTAATACACTGATAAGAGAGCGCTCTGGTCTCGAAGTGGATAAGAGAGCTTCATGAAAGGATACCCTGGTTGGTTGTTGAAAGAAATGCTTTTTCTAAGTATGGTGCAATAATATCAAAGACAGGCTGGTCAAAGTTCTCCAGTAATGTACAAAATTAGGCTATGGGCAATGGATCATATCTGACTAGCTTCTGAAGTGTCTGTAAGAATACATTTAAGCCTATTTCTTGGAAGGTAATTATATAGTAGTGTACTGACATGTCGAAGGAGATCGAGAGGTGTGAGGTCAAACTGGTACTTGACAGGAACAGCACCTCCGTTATACAGCTCGTACATCTGAAACAAACACAGGAACAATTATAAAATACAAGCTTACAGCTTTATGCTCAGAGAAGATTGATTGAATTTGGTGTTTTTTTCTATCGCAGCGGGATTATTTCACTCATATGCAAACGCTCTGAGCAGAAATGAAGGACATAATATAAAGTTTGAAAACTTAACTATGTCACAGCACTGCAGGAATCAGAAATTCCTTACGACAGAGCAAGATCTGATGACACTGAAGCCGAAGACCGTGCCAATCCTGGAATTCGAACCCAAGTTGGTGGATTGTGAGTGCAGCGCTCTACTGACTGAGCCAAAGCGGGATGAACCCTTGGCCAAGACCAGTAGGAGCATCTTATTTCACATGGCTACAACTGGAATAGTAATGTACAGTGTCCCCTCAATATAACACTGTTCGATACAGAGCGGATTCGGATATATGGCTGGGTCAGATGTGGATCCCATTTTTATTTTTTGTTATTTACCTGCACTATTATATAAGGCAGGTACTATAAGGCTGGGGGTATGTCATGGACCCCAAATTCAGCGTTATATCGAGGGGACACTGTATGTCATAAAGTGTTACCTGTATTGGGCTGTTCTTTTCTCCGACAGGAACAGGTGTGAACATGTGCTTGTTAGATGGGAAGTGAATGTATCGTCTCTCAGGTTCTACTGTCACTCCGATGAAGTTCAACTGCAATTAGGAATCAACCATCAGAACATATTGATTTATAAAGATATATTAAGCATGAAAAAAAAGGATTGGAAAAAAGTTATCAAACTTGTTAAATTTGCTCCTGTATCCATATCATATCAAGTTGTCATAACGAGCATTAATGTATTTATTTACTTTGTTATTATTCTTTTCCCTTCAATACATTTAACCATAGCTTTGTTCAGAAGACAGAATAGACACTGTCAAGCATGCATCCCCAACTCAGTGGAGGAACTCACCAGCAGTTCTCTCCCCTTGGACAGTTTCAGGAGAACTGGCAGACGGTCGGTGCCAGCCATAGTGTGTCTGTAGGTGAAGGTCACTGTCTGGGTGTCGCCTGGTGATAGTTTTCCACGCTTGGGTTCAATACTGAAGAGCTTGTTGTCCATCACCTTCATCTGGAAAGAAAATTACAGTTATTAATCATATCCATACGAAGACTGCTCAATGTTCAAAATTCAGGAAAGCAACTACCAACTGTAGCTTTTTCAAACTAGAGGAGTATGGTTAGAAATTATTACATCAACTAGGGATCCACATTAAGGATAGCTCGCCTAATCTGTATTATCCACAAGTCAAACAGCCCATTAGTTTTCATATCTGACATAACACAGACAGGTGCTTCAGAAAGTTCATGTAGAGCTCTGTCAACTTCAACCAATATGGCTAAATCATCTCTATGGACCAAGAGAGGCATCAGTTTACCTCATGTAGTTCATCCTCATCAAACTCCCCAGTCTCCGCCCAGTACTCCAACTCCAGGTGAAGGTCGCTCGGGAACAAGAACGACCTGAAACGCATGGAAATATTGAGACAGGGGAAGACAACTCTACAATGACAAGTCAAAGTTCCAGTGTTGTTTCTAGGCATAATAAATTGCGTAAAGTCTAGAAACAACTGGAAATGTCATCTGCATATTTGTGAGAGTTAGAGAGCGCGTGATACGGAATACCCATACACACTGTAAGTATTGTCCACCTGCCCGGGACAGGTACTATTCACAAGCGGGTAGGTGAAATAACGCATGTTAACAAGCCCTTTATCGACAGGGCAAATAGTTTCACGTCCAACCGACACCAGCACTAGTGCCTCAACAAGATAATGTACAGGGTATCCTTTTACGAAGCTCTCTTATCCACTAAGAGACCATAGCGCTCACTTTGCCGATAGCTAATACTCTGCAAAGAAAGCGCTACCAGTCTCTTAGTAGATACAAGAGTTTTGTGAAAGGATACCCTCCCCTGTACGACAGACACTCACCACTCGGTGGCCACTGTTCCAGTGTTCTCAAACATCAGGTTCACCACACACGGCTCACAGTCCAAAGGAGCAGCGCCGAAGTTGAAGTCCATGATGGCACGCGTGTAGACCGGGGCACGGCGGCAGTGGCTGGAAGAGAGTGGACAGAAGATAAATACTACATGTAATATAGGTAGTGAGAGACCGAGGGAAATCTTTAAATGCATTCAATCACGATTTGTTGAAATATTTCAAGCTCAAATGTATCTTAATTAAAAGGATGTACATTTGATTTGTCTACATGAGTATATTAGCTAACAAGCTACATTTTCCAGATGTCCCACTAGATTTCATGCTCAAGCTCAGATTTTATATGAAGATTTGTGAACAACACTTTGAGTTGAGCATGAAATCGTCCTCAGAAAAGTTTCGTAATCTCGGGGCAAAGTGGTCCTATTTTGCAGTTAACTGAATAATTCCATTGAATGCCGGTCAGTTGGAACTACTTCAACATGTGAGACTTGGAATAACATCCATTGATGTTTTGCCTACATGTATTCCCTTGCTTATTGAACAGTATAGTCCACTCATACATAGCAGCTATTTGTCAGATTACCTGTGTCGTGTTGAAACATTGTACATGAGTTCCTGCACTGAAGGGTCCGAGTCCAGACACACGTTCATACTGAAACATGAAACATTCCTTTCAGGAAAATGTCAAATTACATGTATTTGATACAAATTTACACGGGTCCTATAAATTTCCTCTTAATCCCTGCATACCAATCACAAATACCATGTCTAGCCATTTCCTTGCAAACAACAACACATATAAACATTGGAATTTGCTGTCAAAGCACATTTACAAACTTGAGAGAGAGAGTACAAAATTCATGTATATCCCAGTTTTGATAGGGCTGTTCGATTTGTCAGAAAACATCTAAATGCTTTGAAAAACATTCCACTGCATGTCACATGACGGGGGAAGTGCAAATCAAGTAACTGGACATAATCTGGCTCACTATAACATGGCTTCTGTTCAGTCAAGATGTGCCGGTGTCTAGCTAAAATGTGCCAGTCTCCAGAAAATGGCATACTTCAGCTAGAAATGTTCCAGGTAGTTTGTCAAATAAAGCAATCTAGCTGCCAACAGTACCTTAAGCAGCGCATACCAAAACTAGCTGTTTTGCAAAAAGAAACACCACCTGACAGCACCACCTCATAGGGCAGGTAACCCATGTGATTGCATACCACTAATAAAGAGAAAGCAATTTCCTACCAATTCATCACTTCAGCCGAAGGAAATGTAGTACTCCATCAAGTAGATACAAAGCTTGGGGTACTCACTTATCAAGAGAGAAGAGATTCCACAGCTGCTTCTTGCTGATGCCGATGGCGCTACCGAAACATCTGGCGTCCGTGACAGCCATGATCGGGAAGACGCCCGTGACCAGAATGTGGCACAAGTGCTGCGACTCCGAGACTGTCACGTTAGCGGCATTGCCTGCAGGGTCAGAGGTCACGGTGATCAATAATTAATATGGTAACGAATTAATTGGCTATTGTAGAGGTCATGAAATTTGGTGTTAAATAATTAATATGGTAGCAATTTAATTAGTAATTGTAGCATGGCAGCCAATTACTTTTAATACAGGTTTGGAATCAAATGTCTTTCTTAAAACTACTTTATGCTTGATTGGTTTAATGCTTTACGACACAGTGGAATATTTCACCCATGAAGAAATACCTTCCATGAAAAGTGTGGTTTGCTGTTCATACTATAAGGAGTAATTTGTAATGTGTAAAAGTTCTGAGCAGTGTGTTGTCACATACCTTCAGGTGTTAGGAGTTTGTAGGAGATGGTGTACTGGTACGTGACACGACGAAGAGGACGAACTGTGATCCGCACAATCTGTCTAGATCTGGCGGGCAATACACCATCTATTACCTCCAAGTCCAGGCCTAGAACGTATACACACAAACACATACATTAACACATGCACAGACAATCATTCAAACAAAGAAAGGAAATACAAGCACGTCCAAGTTTCTATATTGAGACAGTAAGTATACAGGGTATCTTTTCACGAAGCTCTCTTATCCACTAAGAGACAGGTAGCGCTCTCTTGGTAGTGTATTAGTTATCAGCAAAGAGAGCGCTACCAGCCTCTTAGTAGATAAGAGATACCCAGTGATATAAACTGGTCAAATAATTAAATGCACTACACATTGACTCATTCAAGCATGACAGCTGACGATATCCCATTTGGACATCAGATAAAAACGTCATGATGCAGACGTCAATCATAGCAAGCGTAGAAAGCATCACTATTGGTGAATTGATCGACAAATGGATCAAGAAAGCCTAAATAATTTATTCAAATCTGCTGTATATTTAATTGCGATATCTTTTTGGAATCCACTACTTTATTTATCCATGGGCCAGATGCTTCACCAAAGACAAATTGAAAATTAAAATCTTTAATAAAAATTAAAAACAATTAATTTAGGTGTTCGAAATTATTAGAGTAATTATGGTAGCTGACTGACAAGCGGAGACTGACCCATCTTGTCGTTGTTGATGATCTCCTCAGAGTACGGCCCGTCCACGTGCTGGTCCACTACCAATCTGAAGTGCAAGCTACAGATGCTGTTGTTGTAGATGGTGATTTGGTGCGACACCGACGTCCCGACAACAATGTCTCCAAAGTCGTAGTATTTCTCCTCCACCTGACAAACCAGAAATCTCCACCAATCAAGAGTGGTTTTAGGATCTTATTGGTGTTTTGACATGTCCAGAATGAAAATCAGAGAAAAAACACTTTGGCGTCATTGGGCAATTTTATTTTAAGGTATAATTTCTCAATGCTTCATTCTTAGTTAAGCTATATAGAGACTTTACTTTGGTGGCAAATAACATATTTTCATGGCCAAAGAAGGCATTCCACTGGCAGGCAATACACAATAAAAGGAATATTTTTTTTTTTAAAAGGCTAAATCCAAAATGACAAGTCTTCAATGGATGCATTATCTCCTAACTTCAACCTCAGAACTGTGAACATTAATTTCACTCAGGATATATTTTCCATAATCACTCGTATGTTGTGGGTTATTTAATTTAATTTTATAAAAGCTAAATTCAAAATGGTCGCCAGCAATGAATGCATTTTCTCCTAACTTCACTTACAGGCTACCTTATTTAGAGAATAGATTTTGCTGGCAAACAACATGTTTTCATATAGATGATTCTCACGTAGAACTATGATCATTATGGTGAACAGGACCCTGGGTTTGTTACCTTCATGTCTCCCAGAGAACCCTCCCCGATGGCTCGGAGTTTGAACTGCTTCTTCTTGCCGCCCGATGACGTACCACTCTGACCTTGACCCCACACAATAAGACTGGGCTTCATCACGAACTTCTTCTCCTCACACGGCGTGAACGACCACGTCTGACTCTGAAACAACATGCATGGAGTTGAGATGGGCAAAATCATGAGTAGCTAGTCTAGAGATAACCATGTATTTTTGGCTTTACACCTTCTAAATCATGTTGAGTATATGTTCATAAAATTAATAAGGACTTTTAATAGGAGTGAAGCATAAAATTATACCTGTGACTCATTGGGCTGAATAATGCCATAGTCTGGCTGAACTTTCAGCTGTTTGGCATCAGCATGGGTTAGTTTCCACTCAAACCTGAAGAGAGAAATGACATCCAAATAAGAATTATAACTACAAATAAAAAAAAAATCCATTTATAACAGAAATCACTTGTTATCATTTCTGTGATGAATCCTGATTTAAGCGAGAAGCGTGATATACAATGTTCTAAATGCAGATTGTCGGGTGTTCCACAGTCGTGTTTTAGAAGAGTATTCCAGGAGAGTGTTCCGGGGGTGGGGTGTGTGGGTGGGTGGCAGGGGGGCCATGTTCCCGGAGCTATCATACTTATAACAACATTGGTCCAAGCTATAAATTTTCACAGAGGAAAACCTGATGATCCAAAAAGAGTCAAGCTTTTCCTTCACGAAGGCGAAATAGATATCGTTACATGTACGATAGCTTCAGGAACATCAGTCCCAGGGCCTAGTTCTACTGAGACCCTGACCTGAGCGGAATCCTGGAGATGTTTTTGATGGAGTACACTCTCTTGGAGGCGGTTCCGGCACAAGTTGGCTGAAAGAACATCACTCCGTCGGAATCCATCAACACCTCTGCTGACTCAGCTGATCCGCACAGCTGCAGAATCTGGAGATGATAACAGTAACGGTAGAATCTAGTCACATATATACAGGTACTTCACTATGTTAAATATAACTGGTTTGATTGCAGTAGTGCTATAGGTTGCAGCATGATTTTTTTTCAAACATATATGATGAACAATTATATATAAATTAATATTTCTATTTCGTGTATATTGAGAATTTTACTCAATAAAATATCTCACAACTTTTGCCTTGTTTGAAATATTGCAGAATCTGGTGATGATAATAATATAATAACATCGCATTGTTACAATTTTCTATACATGTATATATTTGTTTTTTAATTGGGGTTTATAGCCACATTCAAGATTCTTTCACTTCTATCACGGCTTGTAAGTTTAGGACAGGACGAACCCGCAACATCCATAGTACTAAATGTTGCAGTAAACTTATGTGCACCAGCTGGTACTGATGGACCAAGGACGATGACTGCATTGCCACGGTACAGACAGCACATCCTAGTATGATAGCAGCGGCAAATGTTCTGTGTGTGTCAGAATGATCTACCTACCCTGTTGTACTTCTCATTGTCGTTCAGCCGGAGTGTCAAAGCATGTCTGTACGTCTTCACGTCAGTTGGAGTACATTTCACCATGAATATCTGGATGCCGCCTTTTAACAGCCCCGCAGCTGGCTTGATGGCAAATGTGCTGAAAACATAATGTAGCCGGGTGTAATACATGCATAAGATGCTCCTACTGGTCTTGGTCAACTTGTTTAACCCATCGGCTCAGTCGGTAGATCGTTGGACAAATAATCCAATCCAGCAGCATAAAATAATTGTAATGAGTTCAAACCCGAAACTCAGAACGTATAAATCAGAAAATTGTATACATCTTATTTATGGTTATTTAGTACAAATTAGGATCATCTCCCATTTGGGCCACCACATTATTAATTGATTGATTGAATTATTGCTTTATGGCGTGGCGGAAATATTTAACCCATAAACGATGACCATTATTAATTAATTTCAATTATAAAACATACAGTATGTTTAATAGCATATGTGTCACTAAATACCAGGATCTAGACTTTTGTCAAATAAAAAAATCACCTGCATCATACAAATCATACATCAAGGACATATACATTGTTCCAGACAATTTCATTTTTTCTAAATGAGTTATCTCCCCTTTTTAGTATAGAAGGGGAGAGCACTCACTTGTTGGGGTCTTTCTCCATGTCATACAAGATGGGAGTGGTTCCAGTGTTGGTCATACACATGGTGCGGTATGTGGACTCCTTAGTGTTCACTGCCGGGAACACCAGTTTGGGGGTGTTCAGGTCGTAACGGGGCAGGAAGCGTTCATTGTTGGGCATGAACGTATGTCCTGATAAAAAATGAACCATGAATAGAGAAGGGAAAAACATAACGAATCTGAAATATACTTGGTAAGTATGAGAAATGATTTTCCTTATTTTATTTAATTATTTATTGCTTAACGTTGTGCCAGGGATCTTTCACACATTCGCAACAAGATTTCCTTACTACATATTCGTAAAAAACAGTAACAGTTTATAGCTTGTAAGCTAGAAACATCTTTTGAGAAGAAATCCTATGGAAATTATTTCTCACATCCAGCAGAAAATTAGCAAACAAAATGATCAAATAGAATAATCTTTTTATTTAAATTTTATTTGTTTTAAATTGTGGTTTAACGCTGCTTTCAAGATCCTTTCATTTATATCACAGATCATAATTGTTTGTGATATTCAAATAAACAAATTTTCTATGAACGTATAGAAGCTGCGCATGTCCTAGCTATTATTTCTGAAAGACGTGAGTTAATTTCCCAGTGTCGGGCCGAGTGTGGTTAAGTACCTGTACACGTGACTGTGAGGCACCAAGGGGGGCAGTGGGAGGGGTCCTCCACCAGTCGGTAGTCCCGCAGACTCTTGTAGAACACGAAACACTCCAGCTCAGCGCCGAACAGCTGATTAGGAACACCCTGAAATCATACCAAAACAAGGTCATTCTAAATTCAATATGATCAAATAAAGCAGAACAATTACATTGACGTTTTTCAGCACATATTAAATTTCTTGCCAAAATATTTTAAATACAATAGAAAAAAATTACAGGTGTTTCTTTTTTTGGTAAAATTTGTGTCTAGAGCCACTTTGAGAATTCTTTCACGTATATCACGGCTTGTGAGTGTAGAGAAGAAGGAAATCTGCAACATCTGTAGCGCTGAATGGTGCAGTAAGCATGTGAGCAGCAGTTGGTACTGATCCAACAGACTAAGGATGATACTAGTAACTGTATTGCCATGGCATGTATAAACAGCTCATGTTAATATGATCGCATTAGAAATTAACTTTCACGAACATTGATGCCTGTCTCCCGGGATGGGATTTGAACCTGGCAATTCGTGTACTCACTGGTTTGAAGGTGACCCTAAAGGAGCAGCTCTTGAGTGGAGGAATATCCATTGAAGTCGGCAACACGGAGAAAACATGGTTGGCATCTGTGGACAAAAGTCAATAGATGTAGACTATAAAAAAAAAGGAGATTTTGTTTATCTCCTCTTTTCATGAGAATACTTTCTCAATCATCTCAATGTACACATTGAGATGTCTGGCTGTTTACGAAAAAAAAAACTTTTGTAAGAAATCAATATAATTTTTGCATCCAGTGATTTCCAAAGTACATTTCTCTCAGTTTGTGAAGCAGCCATGGCAAAAATAACATGACAAAGATCACTATTCCAATTTGACTTGATATCCTACTGTATTCATCATTTGATTTCATCTTATTACTACTTCTAGCTAATTACTACAAATCTTCAAATATTTTGTCAAAATTAAAGCATTCTTACCTCCCATCCACTGAACAGTCACCTTCCCCTTAGTGTGGTTGGTAATATTGACAGTCTGAAACAGAGAACAACATCACTGTGTGTATGTATGTGGCAGGGATGAAGTGTTCTATTGTAGTTATCTTTAAAAATAATATAATCGCGACTTATCACAGGGAAGGAGAAAACCCACAACATCCGTAGCGCTGAATGTTGCAGTAAACACCAACTGTAAAGTCCAACTGACAAGAAAATTACATTTTATGTCACACACACTTACAATAGGACTACTTGCACACTCTACAGGAGCTATAAATAGAACAATGATAACATTTGTTTCATTGGATAGATTTATTTTAACAGCATTTTCATCGGGAAAATGATCTCATTGGTTGGTGTTTTGCGCAGGTTTTCCCCTAGATGTGAGACAGCACATATCATGATAATATCAGGAAAGTTAACTTTTGCAAACATTGACACCAAGCCCCTGGGAATGGGATTTGAACCTGAGACCTTTGGCTCTGCAGTCATATTGTAAGTGTGTTTGACATAAAATTCCATTTTCTTGTCAGTGGGACTCGCAATCCAGAGAACTCAGGTTCAATTCCCAGAGTGAGCACAGTCCTGTTGCTGTATGACAATCCAGACATCATACAAGTTTATTAGGTATATTATCTCACCTTGGCTTCAATGACTCTGAGATTCTGGCAGTTACCAAAGTCAGCCAAGTTTATGTCAGTGCTAACATGGGGAACTGAGCTCTGAAAAGAAAAAAGAATGGAGAAGATAATAAATAAAAAAAACTGCAGTTGTAGCTGGGTAGACAATATAGTCTCCATGAGCTTAGAAACAAACATCTAGAGCAAGAGAAACACCAGCAATAAAAAAAAAAAAAAGTCTTGTGTTCATGATAGCAATACAATGACAACAGTACTAATTATAGCATTTCTTGAAAAGATGTGTTTTTAGATGTAATTTTAGATGTGTTTTTAGACGTGATTTGAAGCACTGGAATGTAGGAGAGGTGCTGCAGGTAATCAGGTAAACTGTTCTATCTTAGTGATGCTGAAAACAGATTAAAACTACATGTACTTGTATGCCTCTGTACGGTAGTGTATCAAGATTTGTGAACATGTACAAACCACGAGATCGCAGTGGAAACCGTCATTAAAGTAGTCGTCCATAGGCGCCACAGTCGGTGCTGCCGTTTCAGCATCATGAGCCACATCCTCAGAGTCAGACTGGAAATACACAAACATATTAATCCTCCATCTGATACGACAAAACCAATTTGCAAGTACATGTATTGTAATCCTGATCCACTTACCTCTAATACTTAATAAATATAAACATAAATTGAAATATACTTGAAGTATAAAATATCTACTTGTGATCTTAAATAAGCCTTTGATTAAACTAATTACTTAGAAAATATTGAATTTTAATAAAAAAAAAAATAATAATAATCCATGTACCCACTTTAAGAAATTACTGACATAACAGTCATAGTCCATCAATGGTGAAGTATTATTATATGTATTATTTTTATTATTAACATAGACATAATACATCTTTGCTCAATCATGATGAATGCTACATTTAGATGTTTTTCCAACATCAAGTAAACAATATTAACTGAAGAAAATATTTCTAAAAAACATCTATTTGAGACTACAGTGTATTTACACACATTACCATCAGAGCAAAATCAAGGTAGAATAGCAGACTTATCCATCAAACAATGGATACAGAGCACAATAATCGTTAATGATGCATTATTATCCACAATTATGGTATAATATTACTAATAATCTGAGCTGTCAATAATAGTAGAGTCAGTATTGAGATCCATCCATCATGGACAGGGTTAATTAAGCAATAATTAAATAAAGCCATTTATTTTCATTAAGTGTTATCAATATTACAACTACCGGTAAGCATACAGCACTAAATTAGGATATACAGTATTATGACTGGCACTACATTTATCTTATTTGCAGTGTTAAATATTACAGGCCAAAAAAAACCCAATCATTTAGTTCCTCTTAAAAAAAGTACCGTAATTCCTAAATACGAGAGTAACAAAAATTGCATTTCTGTAACGTTTAACATTAATGTATATGCAGTCATTATCATATAAATGAAAGCAAATATAACGGCTGATCAATTTGTTAGAAAGCGGCCAGCTATTTTTAAAGATGTGCGTGCAAGTCACATGACAGCGACTGGCTCACTGGTTTCTGTCCAGCTGATATGCAGAGGTATCTAGCTGAGATGCGCCGATCACCAGATACCCAAGCGGTGAACATCAGCTCGAAATTTGTTGGGTAGCTTGTCAATTAAATCAATCTAGCTGCCGGAAGTACCTTAAATGGCATACAGTACTCCAAACCTAGTCAGTTTGTCAAAGGAAACACCACTATAAACTAGATGGATATATTTTACTATTAGAACGATCTACTTTTACAAACAATACTAGAAATATCAATATAACTTTTTTTAATTATTATTATACACATTTATAGAGTGCAAATATAAAAAAAATATAGGAAAATGTAAATTTGCTTTACAGTTTTCACATAAAAATTAAAAAATTAGATTGCGAAGCATATTTTACCTGCTATTGACAACAGAAAACATGGAGTAATTTAAAAACAATTAACAGCAACAACTAAAAGGCGGATCTATAAGACGTCTAACTACGGAATAGTGTGGAACGTGTCAGTACCATGTCTGGCAGTAAGAGTGTTATTCTGGTCCGCTGCAGTGAGAGAAAACAACAGCAAACATCAACAAGTGCAAATTATATAAAACCTGTGAATACACTATTAACCCTCTCAATGCTGGAGGACATAAAGAGCCATGTCTGCGTCTAATCCAGCAGGGATAGGGTTAAAAGCATACAATCATGGTTTGTAGACATATTTCATGGTCAAGATGTAGTATGAATGTTTGATTGATCTACACAAGTATATTGCGCAACAAATGACACTTTCCAAATATATATATCCCACCGGGTTTAACTATTTTAATGTTTTATTTTATTTCATTTTATTTTTTATCTCACAAAAAGATTTATACGAAAATATGAAAAAAATATGAAAATATTTAACAAACCATGATTGTATTTCTTTAAAACATAGGTTACCAAATATCATCATGCAACCGCAATCGCATAAATGTCAGTAAATATGGTAAGGTGAGTGAGATTTAGTTTTACATCACGTAATAAGTGTGTCAGAAACCATAAGATAAATCCTCCAAAATAATTCATACATTTTAGTATTTAAAACACACTCAGTTGTAAAAGTTATGTTATGCTTTTATTTGGAATTGTACAGTAAGTAGTATTTTACCATGTCAAATGGAAATTGCTGAATACAGAACAATTAACATTAAGTAATAATCATGAAAACTTGAAAGCCATCATTTCTGTTGAATATTAACTTGTAAAGTTTTATTGTAACATGTGCTGAGAATCAGAAGAAAACAGTGAAATAGAATAGATCATACTTCTTCACACATACAGTGTGGAAATGTAATCAACCATCATACTTATTTTGATGTAAAAGGCTGTATTCCAAAAGACACAGTTGTATATTGCTAAGTAATTATCAATAATTCTGCACCTACCCCATAAACATCTCATTATATATTAGAACCAAGCAAAATTGTCAATTCTGGGATTGGAACCCAAGTTTCTGGAGTGCAAGTCCAACCCTCTATCAACTGAGCCAAGATTAGGAGTATTTTATATCACATGGCTACTATATAGAAACAAATATCGAACCAATCCTAGGATTTGAACCTGAGTTGCTGGATTGCGAGTCCAATGCTCTACAAATTGAGCCAAAGGGATAAACCCTCTGGCCAAGACCAGGAGAAGCATCTTTTATCACATGCCTATCACTGATACGATGCTTTTTGCACTCTATGCAACATTGCTCAGTACATTGTTGCCATATATTCCCACAGCAGGCAGCAAACCCATATCGCAGGCAGGAAATTAATTCATATCACGAGCCAAAACTCCATATCGTGGACAGAA
The DNA here is from genome assembly GCA_032361185.1 of Lepetodrilus ovalis. Lineage (NCBI taxonomy): Eukaryota > Metazoa > Mollusca > Gastropoda > Lepetellida > Lepetodrilidae > Lepetodrilus > Lepetodrilus ovalis. Next base: position 4,889 of record JAUTBQ010227661.1, on the reverse strand, counting down.
AATACATATCAAAACAACAGGATCCATCTACATACATTAATGAGTCTTTTGGAATATTCAGAGTTTCAGTTGACGAATGAAACAAGTATGTTGTTTGGTGCGGTGATAACGACTGAGAAATGTCTAAAATGAACGGTGCAACTCTGTGCCGGATGTCATATTGGCCACGCTGTGCAGTGAACTGCAAACTGTTATCAGAAACAATTGGTCCACGCTGTGAAGAGAACTGAAACTGTTATCAGAAACATAACACTGCCTACCTGTGCTAATCTGAAGGCTCCGTTCTCATCAGCTTCTAGCTTGCCCTCGCGCAGTAACTCATTGATTTGCTACAAAGTATATATACATGCAGTGCATACAGGACAAACATGCAGTGTGGTTATACAGGTGTATAATTGTATATCCATAAATAATATTTACTGTATAAATGCAGTGAAATACCATTTTTTATCAGTGGAAATAATAGGTGTTATTTTTTATTAGAGAACATAAAACTTTTGTTATTTTTCACTAGTAACGATAACACTTTTGTTATTTTTCACTAGTAACGATAACACTTTAGTAACGATAACACTTTTGTTATTTTTCACTAGTGACAATAACACTTTTGTTATTTTTCACTAGTGATGATAAAACTTTTGTTATTTTTCACTAGTGACGATAACACTTTTGTTATTTTTCACTAGTGAAAATAACATGACTGGGCAACAGTCTCTGAAGTCATGAATAGCACATAGGACAGGGAACCAGTTCAGGAACTTCAAAGCCTAATCACATAACAGGGAAAATATGTCATCACGTAATGATGCCATGACCAGAGAACGTAATGATGTGACAATCAAATATTACATCAAATCAGTTACGGTTGAGGGAAGTGGAATAAAGTAGGCTGTTCCATTCTTATATGAACAAGTACCTGACTAAACTATGAAAATTAGGTACATTTCACTGCATTTATGTAATAAACAGAATATTCAAGGTATTTTTTTTTCTATATCTCGTACCATGTTTATCACATTTCGTGGAGTGGGGGATCATCATTCGTGGAAATATCAATTCTCCCACTCAACTCATTGAGAGAAACATGGTATTCGAGAAAAAAGCTTGAATATCTTCTATATATCCATATTGATAAATAGTATAAACATATAGAGACAAATATATATGGGGTAACATGTAGTGTTAAGAAATGTGAAGATGTGAGTTAGGGTATCATTTCACAAAGCTCTGTTATCCACTATCCCATATTGCTCTTATAAGTGCACAATCTGTTTATGAGAGATCGTTACTAGAGTGCTATGGTCTCGTAGTTGGTAAGAGAACTTCGTGAAACAATACCCCAGTACTATAGCAGGAGTTACCGATGTACGTATTCCTGATCATAATTTTTCCAATTTATCTCTATATGAGAAAAATATTGCATGGTGCTGAAGATAATAACGCTATCAATTTTGGTGAAGTTGCAAATATATAATTTGGGAAGAAATATGTGCATGTGTATGGGGGATGGGGTGTAGCTAAATTGGACTATTTCTGGCGGCCTTACCTCTGGTGGATACATAGAGAATCCACTCTCCACATTGCGTTGAAATCGATCCACGTGTTTCTTCAGCAGGACTGCTGGTTTGACCAGTTCCGAGTGACACGTTCCCAGGAGATCCAGAAACAATGGACCCTAGATAACAGTGAACGGTGCTGTAAACCAACATGCAACACGAACCAGAGGCTAGTTCTGATTATAACATATTTTGAAAACATATTCATGCATATAATATAACAAAGTAGATTATTCATCATATATGTAACAGAGGACTATTCCGATCCTAGGATTCAAACCCAGAGTTGCTGAATTGTGAGTCCAATGCTCTACCGAATGAGCCAAAGGGTTAACCCCAATAGGCTGAGACCAATAGGAGCATTACAAGGAGTGCAAGTAGACTCGAGATAGCCCAGGATTTATTAAAATCCAATGATATAAACTAAATGCGCAAAAATCCATTGTGATGTCACAAAAAAACATCACAAGACTTCTTTCACCTGTCACTGGAAATAACATCAGACGAGACTTACACTCCCTATATCACACCCAGTTCCATATACATGGTAGATTTCTACAGTGGAATAACTTTTCAAATACAGTGTCCCCTCGATATAACGCTGAATTTGGGGTCCATGACATATTCCCCACCTTATAGTACCCATCTTGTATGATAGTACATGTAAATAACAAAAATAAAAATGGGATCCACATCTGACCCAGCCTTATATCCGGATCCGCTGTGTATCGAACAGTGTTATATCGAGGGGGCACTGTATCAACCATGTTGATTTTGTCGAAAAGTATTATTCAAGATCGTAGATAGTGACTTTTACGTCCAAGACAGACGACCAATATAACCCATACCTGGTTGTGCACCAGACACGTGACTCTCCTGTAGTAGTTGATGGGGTGCACAGGCGCAAATTTGAGGATGAGCGTTTGCTTGGAGTTCGGGCGGAGGACTCCCGACACATATTGAAACTTGAACACGCTCTCATCACAGTCGATCATGAACTAAGAAACAACAACCGAATACTATTAAATGCTACAATATGACTTAGGTTTCACATTCCAGGCCCCGAGATTACAACATTTTTGGAATCTGATCTCATGCTCAAGGTCAATTCAATTCTTTATTTGACTTTTTTGTTTTTTTACAATTAATCAGCATATCTAATCAAGTTAATCAGCATATCAAGTCAAATCTAATATCAAGATTTGTGAAGAAAACTTTGATTTGAGCATGAAATCATACTAATAAATTACTCGCAATCTTGGGCCCAGGGTGTCATTTCGAAAAGCTCTCTTATCCATTATGAGACTATAGCGCTCTCGTAAGTGCACAAGCGCCATGTGATGGAGATCACAATGAGAGTGCTTATGGTCTCGTAGTAGATACGAGAGCTTCGAGAAACGATACCCATATCTAGACTAGAATAACTTGGATTGAAAAAATATTCATTGTTCTATACCGTAAATGAAAATATGTCATAAATGTATATAGAATTAATAAGATTGGTAAACTAAGTACTGTCTGCTGCTGCTAGTGATGTGGTGCAGACAGAACAAGGTTAGAACAGTGACGTCACACGTATCTAAGGGCACTCGTTGCCGCCATCTTGCTTGCCCGAGAAATGTGCGAACCATATTTGAACACGGTTTGAGTACAGACAGGTGTCAGGCAGCTAGGACACTTTAAAAGAAACTGTCCCTATATATACCTGATACACTGCCTCCACGTCAGAGATGTTGACGATGTCGATGGAACGGGTTCTGATGTCGTCCACATCAATCTGCTGGAAGTTAATGGTGTTACTACTCAGCTGAACTGTCGGCCCTGTCACAGAAACAAAGTCTCCCATGATTACCACATCAACTATACACTAACATAATAACAAATGTATTCTGTGTCACATCTTATTTTCACCAAAATACTCCTACTTTTGTAAGTGGAGCATAAAGAAAATCAGTGGCTCCTATCAAATAAATATACAGTGTCCCCTTGATATAATGCTGAAGTTGGGGTCCATGACATACCCCCCACGTTATAGTACCCACCTTATACGATATTACAGGGAAATAACGAAAATAAAAATGGGATTCACGCCTGACCCCGCGTTATATCCAAATCCGTGGTGCATCAGACCGTGTTATATCGAGGAGGCACTGTAATACCAATCAATATAACTAATATTTAAGTTACTTAGTTTCACCCGAGACTATGGATAGCCAATATTAAACGTTAAAATGAAATTGTTTGAATATACTGTATATGTGAAATAAAATTAAACATTTTCTACAGATGATAAAATTATTCAGTGAGGTTTCCTGTTTTCTACCTTTTGACGAGGCGACACACTTGACAATACTGTTGCTGATGTTTCCAAGAGCGGCGATGTTGAAGTAGTCGATGCTGGTGCTGTCCACTGTGTTTGGAGAGTACACCAGCTGTAACATGGACAAACACATCAGTTTACAGTACAGCAATGTCAGGAGGAAACAGCATCCTTTGAACTTAGTCCATGTGACATATAACGTGTGTTTACCGATGAGATTTGTGTCGGACAGAAAGTGCAATATACTGCAATACATAGAGAACTATATGAAACCAAAGATTGAGCTGATCCAAGGACTCAAACTCGATTTGCCGGATTACAATATTCCAACAATTCAAAAAGAAATTCACTGAGAACAACTCAAATACATGTTGGGCGACATTGTAAAAGAGGATCATGCTGATACTGGGATTCGAATCCAAGGTGCTGGCTTGCAAGTCCAACCAATCTACTAACTGAGCCAAAGAGACCAGAACAGGAGCATCTTGTATCACACCCGGCTATGTATACGTACGGGTATTCTGGTGGATGACATGGGTGGCACCATGCCGATGGTCTGTGGACAGTTGAACACTGTGTCAATCCTGCTCATCCCAGTCGGGTGTTCTACACGGAATGGTGCTCGTACCTGAGATAGATGATGTCAACAGTGGTTCATTCTTTAATATCAGCAAGACATGTTTCTAGTTTATTTGATCAATAAATTGATTTCCTTTAATAAACACATATCAAACATACAGCATAGAATACATTATTATTTATTTATAGTTGGGTTTTTTTTAGATTGTGATTTAGAGCAGCTTTCAAGATCTTTTCACTAATTGTCTTTTTGTGTGTTTTATTTTGTTTTGGGGTTTAGAGTCTTTTTGTAAAATCTTTCACTAATATCAAGACTTGTCAGTTTAGGGAAGGATGGAACCTGCAACAACTGTAGCACTGAATATTGCAATAAACCTGCGAGCACCAGCTGGTACAGACAACGCACCCTACCACGATTGCATCAGAAAGGTCAC
>JAUTBQ010227551.1:0-20346 GCA_032361185.1 Lepetodrilus ovalis | reverse complement strand
AATATATATATAAATACACACGTAAAATTTCCGACGTGTGTTGCATATGACGCTAGTCTACTAAACTGTGGGGTCACTTACAGATCTTTCAGAAGCTACTTGTTCATATTCCCCAAACTGTCTTAATAGGAAAACTCTATCTCCAAATATTAATGATCATACTTAGAGAAGTTTCGAGCATGTTTTTCCAGTTCTACAAATTATATACCGAAAACAGCCAACATACAGGTTAATTTGAAGTGGAATACAATTTCCAATAATTTCACCAATGAAAACTTTTTTTCTGGTGTGAGTCAGATATGAAGTGGAATGCCTCTTCAAGAAATTTCAACCGGAAGTGGACATGAAGAAAGATACGCAGAGTAAGTAGACCCCGTAGCTAGACTAGCGTGCAGACTCTGCCTCACATGCACCCCCAAGACACGGCGGCATACCTTTACATGCTCTACGGTCGCTGATGTGTTTCGTACTATCTCTGTAGTAGCCCTGTTTACAATAGTGACAATGTCGTCCTGCTGTGTGATGTTTACATCCGAGACACACCCCACCGCTCAAAAGCCCAGACAGCATATACAGCTCTCTATTGAAGCGACATCGTCGAGCATGCAAATTACAATTGCAAGCTGGAAAACAAAAATAAACCAAAATAAACTCAACTGAAAAACAGAAGAAGAAAGGGACCTCCTACCTTTGCAAGCCTTCCGGTGTGTCATTGGCTTGCTTCTATCGCGGTAGAAACCTTCTCTGCAGTAATTGCAATTACGGCCAGCCGTGCTGTGTCTACACCGCAGACACACACCACCACTCTTGTATCCGGATAATTGGTATAATTCCATATTGAAGCGACATTGTCTAGCGTGCAGGTTACAATTACACGCTGAAATAGACGGAAAGAGATATAGAAAGTGGTCAAGAGACAATCCGTCACCAAAGTTGTGGGCACGGCTATTTACCACGAACGTTCCGGATCTCTTCTGGTCATTCTATGACAATTTCAGCAAGCGGGGGACTTACTAAACCCATTACAAAGTAATACAATTGCATGTGATGTACGGTATTTATTTCTCCGAGACAGGTTGATTAATTTTTTGTCAGTGTAGACATGGGCCTGGGGAGTATCAGATAGCATGTTGTATGTGGATTCTCCAGAAGTCCTGCCGTGTTTTGAGTGAGATCCGGAAGTCGGGGCTAATGCCGTGGGAGGAAGTGTTAAACACGCTGGGCCTGCGGGGAAGCATTCGCTCTTGTTCATAGCGTAAACGGGTCCATTTTATAGAATTTTCTGAGCAAATGACTTGTAATGCAATTTGTTGAACAATTAAGTATAAAATAAACTCTGCAATACGTGTTCTGTAATGGAATGATATCTATTAACTAAGAGTGACTTTTAATAAATTGTCCTGTATTCTTTAAACATTATTCATTACATACTATGTATAAAATATATTCAACTTTGATGTAGTGATCATATTCCATAGAAAGTTATAGAAAATACTGCTACGAACAACATCAATTATATTAAATAGTATTTCAATAATATATCCAAGCAAATGGACTGAGTGCTATTGTGATGTGATAGTGAGAATAAATAGATAGGTATTATACATACCACAGATGTTTGACTCATTTGTAGCGTCTATGAAAAATAGCATCCCATATATGATGGCATCGTTTACTTTTACGTCCATAAATGTGTCAAATAACTGGGCTAGACACGTGCATACAGAACAGGCCTCTGAATAATAATATGAACATTGTGTCGTGCATGTATATCTGTAGTAATATTGCAATTGCACCAATAGTAGTATTACTATTGACAGACATTAATAAATATAATTAGTCAGAGTCACGTGATATAGGTAGGCTTAACTGAAAGACGAGAAAAGAACAGAAGAAGCAAAAAGATACAATAATTATGTTGACAATGTACTCTTGAATATAAAAAAGATTAAACTTAACGTAGATGTCAGGTTCCATTATTATTATTATTATTATTATTATTATTATTATTATATAAACATTTTAATAATAACAATAATAATAATATTCTTTATAATAATAGTAATAATAATAATAATAATAATAATTAATAATAATAAACAATTAATGATAATAATAATTAATAGTAGATAATATATAGAGATAAATGCTTCCGTAGCACCATGAACCTGACGAAATGCATGCAACACATACACGTATTATTAACATGTATTTCACAGACAAGATGTCGCCGCCCACGTAGTCTGCTAGATCATACATGAATACGAAGAATTGTGATTACTTATCCACATGCATGAACACATTATAATCACAACACATTAATATATAGAGATGCATATCCTGCGGACTATCGCAACTGTGTCAACGTTTGAAGTGAGTGATACAGAAAATAATAATTTATATGTAATAATACTTTACGATTCCGCTTCCAACCAAATGGCGCATATTTGTGTGTGTAACTTCATTACAGTCATGCATTTCAACATTAACATGACTTCAATGAAGGAGAATTACGTTCGTTTCTATTATAATAAAATATGCATTTCTATATCGCAAAATAGAAACAACAACTTTACGACAACACATATATGAGCATAGATACAATACTATAAAAAAAATTACAAACACAATATAGAAAAATTACTTTTGAGAATGTTACACTTAGAGCAAATGGAAAGATTAATTTTGGACTGATGTCTACAAACCATATTTATCGTCTTGCTCTAATAATTTTGCAGTGAATACGATAAGGTATTTCTTTGAAATCGAATAACACGTCTTAGTTCTTAAATACATTACGTTATTTGAGATAATTTAATATTCCTTGGTAGAAATGGCGATAACTCTACGTCAGAAACCAATATGTTAACTTTCTGAAACTTACATAAAATATTGTAAACATTTAGCATGGTCAATTAAAAATACATTGTGATCGTCATAAGTAGAACTAAGGTATTTCTATTATGTTTAACTGACATACAAGCAGTGACTTTATACAATAGGAAGTCTATTTGTAAACTGTTATTTAATATTGAGATAACCATCAAACATTAGTAACAATTAATATGCCTACAGCAGGTATTAATATAAGCTTTACAGCTTGTTTACCAATCCTTATTCATGTTTTGGAACACAATATGTTTTTAACTACAATTTTTTTCTGGGGTGTATAAAACGGTTTGACGAGTAAATGTGATATTCTTGTGGTGTAAGTGTGTCGCATTCTCAGGACGTGTGACATCAGAGTGACAGGAAGATTGACAAGGCCATACGTGTCATCGTTGCACATTTTCCCAGAGTAAATTAATTGTTTTGTCAATACATCTGTCAACGGCGTACTACACATTCACGGGAGAGCACCGTTGCTCGTCAATCACCGGGCAATAGCACCATTGATACAGGTCGTATTCAACACTTCCCGCCGATTGAATTGAGACCGTGATGAATTCACCAGACAGTTAACAAATTATTAGATAGCTGTTGAGTGAAAAATTGCTCCAAATATTCCATCGAATATTTCAACGCAACAATCCGCAATGCTTGTGTGTAGAGTGCACAAAACGCTCATTGAGAGTCGGATTGGGTACAGACAGGCAGTCACATATATTCAACCATTCATGCTAGTTGCCAAAAGCAGACTATTGGGGTTTAAAATGGCACTATCCAGACCGCATAATCACTTTACAGTAGCCCTTGACAAATACAGAATATGAATAGAGGCACATAAAGTATTGACAAACGCTCTGATTGATACGTTGCCTATTGAATGCTAGTAAAGACCTTGACTAAAGGACATTCCTGTAGCAGAGCTACACACGTTCAAACACGGAGCAACGCACGTGTACAGTGAGCGTACCACCAGCAGAAATAACATAAGTTAGTATCTGGAACATATCTTAAATACGAAGGAAGGAGTAGAGCTGAAGAATACTTCCAGAAAGTGTATTTTCAGGTGAAATAAATATGGACATTTATTGTTAGGATTGAGCGTCAAAATCTCCAGGTTTTGAAATAACCAATTACCCTTGGTACCTAACATTTCTTGACGGAAACACAAACGTTAACATTTTGAATGAATGAACGAAAACTCAGTATATACACGCATATGTGCTCAGTACATCCACGCATATTTAGATACAAATACCCATAAATATAATAGCACATATTACAATACAATACACTATTGTTTTAATTTTATTCTGTGATGACATTTTACACATATTATTAGTACGGTACATAGATAGATTAGATATTATTAAAATTAAATACGCTATGAAAATTAATCGATATCAAGTATATATAATGTTCTATTAAGTGTGTACATCGTCTAAAATTCAATTAATAACTCTATGAAACTACACTGTACTTGCACGATACTCGGAGAGTACATATTTTTAGGTAAAATTTAGTATAAGGTTGGGATCTGTCAACAAGCGTGGCCAATTACCTGACTATATAGGTGGTCACACGTTCAGAGGGAGTTGGCGCCCACGATCACCTGTTAATGACGACACGTCCGGCGTACTTAATATAGTTATAGTCATATTATCGCCTTTGCGTATTCATCCGAGGTCTCAGAGGTGTGATGCTGCATCTGGGACTTGTTTGCTCCAGTCAGCAGTAATTCACCGAAACCACCATCTCTCACACTTTGTAAAGCAAACAACGGTAATAAAAAGCCAACTATTGCGACTAATGATCCACACAAAGAAAGTATTGACCCCTGAAAGGTGATCACACGATGAAGTCTTCAGACAGATCGTACCATAGAAGATGTTAAGTTAGGCGTTGAAGGGATAAAACACTGAACCGTGTACATAAACACAGCAATAGTTAACACGTGCAAGGTTTAGCGATTGTCTTCAACATGAAACCTATAACCACTGCAGAAAACTACTTTTCTTACGTTCGTTTTCAAAAAGCAAAACAATACACGGAGTTCAGAACTCATTGCAATTTTTAGAATAAATACGAAAGCTTTTTTTCATCGTAAAAAGTTACATTTCTTTGTACAGAACTTAGAGCAATCAATCGCTGAAGTTCAATAAACTACCAGCAAAAGTAACAATATATGTTTCATGTGTCTTGTTCCCTTAAACAGATGGTTAAGCTCGTGAAATACGTCTGTTTGACATAATACGCTCATTTTAACCCTTTATATCCATTCGTGTAACAGTATCGTATGCTGCGATTGAGTCTATACAATCGTACACACCAGCCATATTTCTGTCAAACCGGGGTATCATTTCTAGTGAACGTGTTGAGCAAGCCCAGTAGGCCAGATCTCCTGAAACAGACATCCGCGTGATGTATCTACCGTACACCGGTGCTTTCTGTGCCGTCTGCGAGATGAACGTTCATGAAAGTTTAGTAGCCTACTAGTGGCATGCTGCTCCCTCTGAACGTCATCTGACATAAGAAGGAATCCAGTTAGAGAAGCCGTGACTGGTTTATGAGAGATTCTGAATAAAACCCATGTCGTTCAATTTACAATACATCAATTACGGTCTCTCACCGCATATATGATTGTTGTTTTCATGCGGGTATCCGGTTATCGCGATTAACGATACCGGAAACCGCCATTTAAAGGGAATCTGAATAGAGAAAACAGAAACGGCTTTGATACAGGAGGCAGAACATTAATACATTCGACGGGATGATATTGAGCCAGTTCAGTTACAATAGATCGAGTCCGTGGTTCTAGTGACGTGCTTGGGTTGTATACTCCCCAGGGAGTTGAGAAGAAATTGAGTGCACACGTATCCATTGACCGGGGTAATAATATGAAGCGCCTGTGAGCAGTCTAGCTGGAAACTCGGCGCTATATAAATAGAATATATTATTATTATATAAAACTGCAATTGGAAAGGTGTACTGAAAGTAAATCTAATAATATCATGTCGTTCACCTATGCCCCATTAGCAAGACACTAAATTGCCACATATACGTGTTGCTGTTTATCAACAAGTCCTCTGAGTGGTACGAACACATTAGAGCCATTTACTCATGAATTAAGGTTACTATATTAGTTTCCTGGCACAAACTACGTCACCAATGACATGCTATCGGCACTTAAGCATTCGACTGCTTCATGGAAGTATATATTTTAAAACGGCGTGTGTAAATATAAAAGCTGGCGAAGAACTTGACATAAACCAGACTCAGTGCCAAGTTGGAGAATTGCTCGTCCTACAGACAGTTACGTTGGGGGTGGGGATGATGATGGCCGACACTCAGCCTTTCAGAATCAGCCTACGCCAAGAATATACACCAAAAAGGTGTGATGATTATAATCTAAACCTGGGTATTGTTTCTCGAGCTCTCATTTCCACTGAGAGCATATAATAGCGTTCTCGTAAGTTCCCGAGCGCCATGTATTAGAGATCGCTATGGTCTCGAAAGCTTCTAGAAACGATACCTAGAATCACAAAAAAGCTAAACGATCGTGATAATAACATGCTCCAAATAAAAAAGCAACAAGTACTTTAGATCCTACTGTCGATACTTGAGAGTTACATCAGAAAGTGTTTGGATTATTATCTTTGCCAGGAAGCTACACCAACAAGTCTCAATATCACAGTTTACAAAAACAAGTGTCAATATCACAGTCTACATCAACAAGCTCTACCAATAAATGTTTGTGCTCAATTATTTCTTAGAAATTTGTTTAGAATGTTTTACGGTATATTTGTGGTTTCTTGGTTTAGTATGAGCACATATGGTATACTATAAACCTGTAACCATTTAATAAAACATCAATTTCTGGAATTACCACAAGAAATACTTGCTTACACACTTAGAACTTATACATCAGTGAAGTCAGTTCCATATATTAGTCAGTTCCTCAGCAGTTAATTGGATACATGTATTTACAGAAAAATTAAGTTACATGACCGATATGCTGGCTTATTATATTCTGTATTTGTTTGTCGTGCTTCTCGAATACTATACATTTGTATTATGAACTATTCTTCATCTACAGGCAAGGCAATATCTAGTAGTATCAACATAATTATTATATCCTCTACATGTACAACACCATGTTAACTAACAGCTCGTGCGTAGTAATACAAACTATAGTTAACAGGTGAAGCAAAATGTTTCCGTGTGGAACACAAACTGACAACCGGAAGTTTTGGCGAATTGGGAACTAGCCGCGATGAGAGGTCAGAGTTCATTGCTGATTCCAGAGTGTTGATAGATTTCAATTTAATTTCGCAGCAAACGTGGTGTCTATCTATCATTTTCTGACATTATTTTTGGCTTCCTGAACGACGCATAATAGGCAACGAGCCCTGCACGCTTCAATAACACTAAGCTAGTATCCAGTTATCGATACTACGTTGCAATACGTCCTATTAAGATTTCTGACAATATGCTTGGATAGTAATGTTAGCAATGTTTGCGGATATATGACATTAAAGTGGATTGTCTATCTTTATATTTACATTTAGATTTTAGAGGGAATATGGTACGGAATGCCAATTATGTATAACGTACTCGTGTCAAAATATGGCCGTAGAATATCCTCCGGTAAATACTATTCAGTAATGGCTTATTCAATTAATGCTGAAAATCATAAACGGATTAGTTTATGCACAATAAACAGTACTACAGATTAGCATTATTATTTAGAATTATTTTATTTTAAATATGCATTCATATATGCTATTGTACTGTATATTTGTTCACCTCCAACATTATCTAGAATTAACATAATATAGCAATAATATCACCTGCAATAATGAATGCCATCCTTTTTGTACCAGATAAATAAATAATGTGTTGTAATTTCTTTACCTACCTACTGACATAAATACAAAACCCATGATGGAAACATACATGCATTAAATATCTTTGACGTAAGCTAAATAAATAGTAAAACTATATTATGGCTTTCATGAACATTCACATAGCTGTTATTTAGTAAATACTGTAAAAAGAAATACTTGAACCGTAAGCAGTTAACTTTAATGATAAAAACGTTGGTGAAACCTTATGTATTTGGTATGCGTTAATTACTCAGATGTTACTTCAAAGAAACTCTTAGGATTTCTCCAGACTTGTCTTGAACCTGAGCTGTGACCTATTCTAGCATGACATTCACTGTATATCTAGCTATAAACCCAACAAGTCGTATATGGAATATAACACAGTATTTACTGTCATTTCTATTTACATAATCAAACCTAGCATAATGTCCGAGTATAGAGAGACAACATGTCTGGATTGTATCAAGACGAACTGTCGTAGTAAAATAAGGAGTCGTATGTGAACCACTGCTTTCACTGGCAGTTCATGTATTCTAGGTGATTAGTGCCAGAATAAAACATATTTCATTTCGGTGCATGAGTATTGGGTTAATTTGTTAAATACAGCAGGCAGTGCTAGGCATGACCCAAATATTTGTTCGTGTATTGACATCTGACATCATGGTGATGAATAACTCTGAGAAAGTAGGTTACTGTCTGACTGTCTAGTGATATATCTCCACAACGATTTAGACTGTAAATGTAAACTGTGTTAATTAATGAAAAATGTGAAGTATACACACTTGTGTTCAATGGTACACATTCATGAAGAAAACTTCAATTTATGAAATGTCAAATGCACACGTCTGTTTGTTAATAAAGCCATTTTTATTATATATTACACTATCGCAACATTGATCCAGAAATGATAAATAAAGATTCCGATCATACTACATATCGTTAAATACTTGTAGGAATGATTTCACAACGCATTATATAAATCATGTATAGTATTTTATCAGTCAAGTGTATTTATGACTAGAAAATAGTATATTTTCAAAGAAACGCCTCCTATATAGTGAACGTTTTGTAGTGAAATAATAAATTGTGAATATACATCGCTCTGATTTAGTTGTGCTTGATGCCGTTTCAGAGTCAATGACATGATGACAATATTAAATTCCACAAGAAAGAAATATGAACGACGAAAGAACACACAATATTTTACAACATTCAACACAGTAGCTATAATGTTTGTTAGTTACTTTTTTAAGATATGATTTCCTACAAAATACCCCTGTTGACATTCTCTTTCAATCGCTTAAAATATATAACGTATGTTGATATACATAAACATTCTTTCCCATACAATAGGTATTGGACTACCGCCTTCAAAGGTTTGTTATTAAGCAGCCATCAAGAACAGTCTTCCACTGACGTTACGCTACAGTAGTTCCTCTTTGTCCAAGAAACGAAACGAAACGAAGGCTCAGAAATCTATTTACATGGTTGTAGCACACCTCTCATTTATACGTTTGCGTCTCCGTGCTTGGTATTGTGCTCTGTGAATTGAGGAAATACTCGTAGGAATCACCAATTCACCCACGTCACGAGCCGAATAATTGATCCGACTCAAACCTCGACGTGAGCTTTAGGTGCGACATTCCAGACGTTCCCTTCTGAAGAGAGACTCTAGGTGAAAGATACGGAGTATGTTTTGCGAGAACAATTCGTAACAACTTCATCTGGAAGTTTCATAGTCCTGCCAAGAAACAATCAGCATAATAGGGTCGACTTCAGTCAGTAATTCAGACTTTCTACTTGGTTTGTATCAAGAGGTGTAGCAAGGCGTTCCATTGAATACAGTACAAGAGCAAACAAACCGAATGGACAAAGGGCATTCCCCAGAGGAACCTCGAGGGTGCTCGAGGGTGCTCGATGCTTCCTTCCTACATCCCCAGAACAATGTCTCCGAGGGGAGAATGAAATCTTGACCCTTCTAACCTCCGCATATCACTGTACATCCCTCCTCATAAACGAAACGATGGACCCTTCATTTGTCTGGCTGTAGGTAAAACTGGAGCCTTCACAGCGATACGTACACTGAAGCCCCGCTGATCACTGTTAGCGAACACAGAGGGCCCCGGCAGGGGTCTGACAGGACCTATTGGTGCCCGGCATTGCCTGACAAACACTTGATACAGGTCTTTTGCCGGAATGTAATCATTTGTGTTTGTTGTCAGTTTTTAGCTCAGTATGCAGGCGGGCTGTGGTGTTTTTGAGCCGTCGACACAGACTGCAGTCTTCATCAGGCGTGTGGAGTGTTACAGCCAGGCGCTGGTCCTTACCACAGGAACACGTCGCCAACAATACCACTGTCAAGTCTCACCACCATCTCACCTTACACTTTTATAAAGACACATTTCATCCCCATGTATCTGGCTCGTGAACAAACAGCCTGATAAATAACCCTCTGTCAAGTTCAACAAAATCATCTCCACAGCCATCCGCTACTTTAAGAAGCCCACTAGTCTATATACAGTTGTATCTATTCAATAACTTAATAGAAGTGAAGGTCCATTTCCGTTAGTAGAAATCAAGAGAGGCTGGAGTTTATGCCTGATGGATAAGTATGACTTCCGGTTCCAAGATAGATTAAAACGACTGGATGCTTTCCCAAGCAAATAAGAATGTCCATAAGTCCAAATATTTCCTCCCATTGGTATTCCTGTTTGTTTTTATTTTTAAGCTCTATGAGTGCACCATAGGTGTGGGAATGGCGCTCTATAAATGTTATTATTATTATTATTATTATTATTATTATTATTATATTCGTACATGCATATAGACAAATATGAGAGATATAACCTTGACCATTTTTCTACTTAAAACATATTCTGAATGAAACCAAATATACTATATATGTGGGGGGTATTATACTCTAATCTAACATTCATGAAAAAATAATAAATTTTGAGATATTCTTATCATAACGCTAACAAATAGATGTTAAACTAACATGTTAATAGCCTTGACTTGACGAATAGAAAATATATGTAATCAACAATACACGACTGATATACGAGAACCAAGGGCGATAACTACATAGTATTACGCAGATGTTGCACCAACCATCTGGAGAACCATTCTTCACTTTCCGGTTTGTATTTTACGTGCGTTAGCTCTGTACTTTTCATATAACATATTTGACGGGGATAACAACTGTATGACTATTGGAGATTCTCGAGGCTCTGGGAGTAGTTTTCGCCAATATTGTCAAATCAATATTGATTAACCTCAACACATAGACTGTATGATATCATCCGGAGAAGGACAAACATTCTATCAAATTGAACATGTCCCTGTGGGATCAAGAAAACATAGATAATGAATTATCTTCAAACTTGAATCGTGTTATCGAGTGTACATCAATACATATACAGGGTGTTATTCTTCTCGACCTCAAAACACCACCGGATAGAGAACGTCTGAAAATAGGGGATATTTAGGAAAGAATCTGATGCAGATAGCACCATTGGCATGACTGAAATGCAAGAGCAGATGTATATTCAGCATGCGGTCCGAGAATCATCTAAGGGAGATAATTGTGGCTGAATATCCGGATGTCTTGCTGTTATTGCAGGGCTCGTTTAACAACTCAAAATAACATATCTCGACAGACTGAACACAATGAGAACCATACACAAACATGAGCCGTGTTCCCAGAATCAGACACCTGTCAGCAATGGCAGGACTTACAAACAGTGGTAAACTCAAATACGAGAACTGTACATGGATTTGCATGAACAGAGAATACAACGTTGCTATCTATAAACTCCGACATAATTTCGCCAGGTTATCTAAATTCATATGAAAGGTCTAAGGTCGGCATTGTCCCCGAATCACATTTTTTTTTATATCTCCATTTAGATCTGAATTTTGTTTTGATTCATTAGGAATACAAACACAGGGAGGTTTTGTCATGGTGAGCGACTATTTTTTTTTGTTGGCGATTCTCTGCGGGATAGATAGTGGTATGGCTCATAGTGTTATATAATTCTACTCGACAGACTACATCACGACAGGATTGATAGTAATTATAGTTACATAGGTGAACATTCCTCTTACTTCAAACGTCGTCTGTGTGTTAGATAATGCAGCTGTGTATAAACTGGAACACACATTTAGAATTTGCTATCAGTTGTGTTAAGATGAAACTAATACATTATAAAATTCATGGTATTCTAACAATGCTTGCGAAATGCATTGTTTGCTTCGCGGATTATGGAATTTACTCACGTGAGCCCACGTGCCTTCATAAGGCCATGGCATAAATCAGGTCTATCCTGCCGTCATTCCTTAAATATACTAAAATCAATAAACCAATAGTTTATCACTAAAATGTAATTACAATTTCCATCACGCATTATCAGGCGTAAATTGACAGACATTTCAAAATGGTTACTGTTGCATTTTCGTCCACTTCCCTTGAAGCGACGAGGGCCAATTGAATTAAGTCCTGGCGCGGGTTCGACATTACGGCCATCTTGTACCCTTGTCTTGTTTGGCTGAGGTCGTGCCAGAGTGACTACATCCAGGTTATGAATCATGGCAAAACAAAGGCAACCTTTGATTACGCCACGAGTTGTTGAGCCACTTCCATGGAATACCAAGTAACATGAGCAGCATCACTAGTCTCCAGGGATATACTTGCTCTTCTTAATAAGCTTAATGCCGATATTTACGTAGGATAGTATCGTATCATCAGGAAGTGCAAGAGATTCATATTCTACGTGCGGGGGCGCTCCACGTCAACATCATCATCGCACGTGCACAATGTCTTCACCAATATCTAGTGACCCATTCTTTACGTTACAGACTGCTTCCCGGCATGATAGCACCAACTCCAAGACTACATTGGTCTTCTCAAGGTTATATAGTTAGGTTATCCCCGTATTTACGTCAAAATATAACTAGGGTAGACGCATCCAACAACGTAAATTTCAATATATATTTTATTATCAGTTTGAAGTTAATCAAAATAAGTAAGCCATAGATGTATAATTATGCCTATAAAAACTACAACGTTGCAACCTGCTTAAGCATACAAAAATAAGAACACTATTGTTTATGGATAGGATAGCGAATAGTGGTAATTAAGATAAAGTTTAGTTCGTGTACTCCTCGTGTAAATGTGTGTAAGCATGTCAAATGGCATCCTCTACCAACAGCTCGCACAACTGTGGAATGAATAACATGAGTAGATCACCATGACTGTAAGGTAAATGATTGTCGATTGATTGCGTGTGCATAATGGTTTGTAGGTAAATATCAGTTGATTGTAAACGGATAATTTGTATGTAAGGTGTTGAATGCCATGTGTACATGTTGATTGTTCAGCGAGAGTGTAAACTGTACATGCATTTATTAGTATACCAATATAGATTGATTGCACAACGTGCTTTTATACATGTAAATTGGTTTTAGACCTTACCTTAGTAAGACAGCGATTCATTGTTTATGTAGCTGTTTATACTTTTCATATCTGTTGATTATTAGCAATATATTTTCCAAATAGTAGCAAATGTAGTGTTTTGTGCTTTATACTTAGTTACATATTAATATCTATCTGTACCCGCTGTCAATATGGCACTGTCAATATACAGACATAATCAGTTAGATGCAATGCCTATATATTTGTGTACTGGCACTTATTCAGTAATTGGAGAACGCGAGTGAGAGTTCGCTTCTGTTGGTGAAAAACAAACATCGCATCACATCAGCCCGCAGGTGTTATTGGAAACCGGGCAAAGTGACAATTAACAATCAATTGCAGGAAGCGCGAAAAACCTGCATTCTGAGATAAGAATTAATTAAGACGAGTATTTATATACACAATAAAATTAGAGTGTTTATGTTATAAACTTAGCCCGCGGGGTCCTACATGATAGTTAACACTCTCCCAGTTGTGTTGGGTGCAGGCACTGCGCGTTAAGGCATCTGTTGTTGCCCTCAGCACGGAGAGGGTTAAACAACTCAGGAAGCTACACGTGAACGCGAGATAGAGAGCATTAGCCGTATCGGCAGCGACGGCGCAATACGCAGATTATGTGATTAAAATATACAGTTAATGCGCAAGAAATAAAGTAGGAATGATTAGCAATGAAAAAAGTAAGATGTATCACTTCCGTCTGCCATTTAAAAAAATGCTCACACATGTATGTATAATAATAAAACCATTCAATAGGGGAAATTTCATATTCATATTTTAGCTAGAGTCTTTCCTTTGTATCAAGGACTTTTATCAAGTAGTAGTATTCTTTTCTAATTTATCTAGTATTTAGTAGTGTGAGCTTCTGAATTAAAGTGTGAATAGGTACAATAAACTATCCTAAAGTCTAGTCTGAAGCAATACAAGTTAAGGGTGCATGCAGGCCGCGATTTCTTGAAACGAATTTGAGTTTGAAGATTTTATTCAGCTGAGATTTCTCTCATGGACTCAGTGCTGTAACTTGAATACAATTTCAGCTATAGGTTTGAGTTTCTACTCTTTACAGCACCGTCAATGTCAAGTTTGTGTCGCGAAATATTGGCCAGTTATTCCGTCCCAATCTCATACTGACTGTTGATATGCAATTGGTGCTAATAGTAATATTATTATTTAAATACCCCCATCTTCTCAAGAGGGCGAAATGTAAGCATGATACCGGTTTAGGGACGGATCGAGATGTTATCTATTAGCCTCACACGCCGAGGGAACTCTTCTGGCACTGAAGGCGCGATACTACATGCTCTGCTGGTTAGGTGTGGTGTTGAACAAGATCAGGACCTCGATAATTTGGCTTCACGGCCACGAAACGAGATGCCACGGTAATTATAATAAGCTAGATGTAAAAGGTTAAATCTGTTAATGTGACTCTCAATGAGGTAAACGTTCAAGTCTTTAATAAAGTAAAGTTAAACCTAATGCATGGTTAACAATTGCCAACGCAGGCACTCATTATTGTATTAATACGGATTTGGATATATGGTATTCAACTTTGAATAAGTATGTCGAAAGAGACGACAAGTATTAGCTTTGGTGATCTAGACAGTGCAGTAGGCTTATGTAAAGGTTGTTGTACAGGCGTGTATACGTACATAGAATACGCTAATACTCATAGATCCAAGAGAAGGAAGTACGCCCATGTGTTCAACGTAACAATACAAACTAATATACGTATTACTATCTAGCAGAAGCATGCACAATCTATATGCTGTTAGATCCCTAGTTGAAAACACCCGTTTAGGTAGTAACACGTTGGATTATAATATTCAGATCAATATCCTATTTGTAACCTCGCGAGATTTTGCTGACAGAACATGGATTACTGTTTTACGCAATACTTGTTGTTTTCAAGAAAAGAAACGTGAAATATATAAATGATGTTTCATATTAATGGTGCGATTATTTCAATGCAAATACCAGGGATTGAAAGCTCAAACAGCTAAGACAGGAATTTCTCGTGAAGACTGTTGAGCTTCGTGAGTACACAGAGTGACCTAGGTGATAGATTGGCGACCAAGTCCTCACAGGAGTGTTTGACCGAACGATACGACAATCTAGATAAAGCACGGTAGATACCCAGTGTGCAAATCCCCTCTCAGAAGTTACCTTATTTGACAGAGGTGAGATTCTAGGTCTCCCCGCCCGCCGCAAATCTCATTGCATTGTAAAGCAGGCAAATATTGCCTTTAAGCCTGGAGTGTGGATCAGAGTGGGACATGTGGCCAGTAGAAATACATCGCAGTCTTGTAGACATTTCGGATAGCGTTCAGGGTAATGAAATATCTTCAATAGCATATGTGTATTCTGAACGATCATTACATTTTCTTGCAAAATGGTGCCATATTTGTCTACCACTGTGTCCATTCTAGTGGTTGCTGGACATCATAGCTAACCCGATCTATAATTGCAATCTTCTTATATCTATGACGGTCATCGTAATATTGAACATGGTGACGGGACCATCTCTTCTCCAGTAATGTTAAAGAGTCTCATATCAGCTCCAAACAACGCTCACGAGTCCTTCATATAGGCAGCACGCATTGAACGTATACTATATTCCATTTAAACACAATACTATGATTGTTATCTTATTAATATGTATTGCAATTAAAGTGCAAGAAGCTAAATATGTAATGCATGTATGTACCTACAGAAAATCTACAATAGATTATAGATCTATGTTGTAGTGTGGACCATCAAGAAATAATATTCGCATCTATATATAGGATTATCAACGTAAATACAATAATGATACCTTGAAAGGTATACCCATCTCGGTCCAATACTACAATCTACATGAGTTTTTTTAACGGTTTCCGTATGCACTGATGCCAGAATACGACATTGCGTTTGTAACGACCACATGACACACGGAGAAGGAAGGACCATATCATACAGGTATGGTCCTTCCCTGTTCAGTGTATTAGATGGTCCTTACCTTATCCGTGTACCATATGGTCCTTACCATCTCAGTGTAGTCCTTCATACTCAGAGAATGTAAGGTCCATAGGACTGACTGAGAAAGTAAGGACCCTATGATACTATACGAAGGTAATGGTTTCAGCAATTCACTGTGTATTAGGATAGGGATATTAAGACGGTTAGATTTATTGATACACTTGTAGTTACAACACCTGGACTCTTCAGCTGAATGTCCATGCGTTTCTGTGATTGTCGGGTCAAGAGAACCCTAAATAAATCTCAAGAGTGGGCCTATATGGACGGGCTTTGCTCATATGCATAGACAAATAGGAACTGTTACTTAGTTCAAAACAGAATGTTAGACCTATGCTAGATAGAAAAACAATTAAATGAACACTTTTAGTTTGCTATTTCAACCATTTGGTTTCATGGTGATTATAACGAATTACAAACGAATTCCTGTGGTATATTTGCCAAAGTAGGCTCTACGAGTATTAATGTATGCATTTTAAAGCAATTATTATTTTAAAAGTGAACAAATAATTCGTCATCTTGATATTACCATTTTCAGTTGTATCTGTGCATTTTCAATTATATTTCTTTTCGAAAATTCATCATATAAACTATTATATAAATCTAGAGCAAAGGCTGATAAGAATGTTTCTATATTTGTCGGGAAAAGTCGCAAGAAATTTGGTGAGTTTCGGGAATGTTCGTAATTGTAATCGGTAATTTCCGCTGCCCAGGTGCACATATTTAAAGATTTTCATAGTTCCGTGAAGACGTACAATGTTGACCGAGTTAAAAGGACAAACAGCTGCACAGACGTTTCAGCCTGGACTTTGTAGTTACACGAGGTTTTCCCGGAATTTAGGTATTTAACTGAGCCGCATAAATGCAAATATGTTTAGAAAGAGCTGTATAAAAACAATGTTAGTTATCGAATTGATAATACTAGTATACAAAAATATACAATACCTGATGAATATCGAAAGAGAAGAGAATAGTACTACATACTCTGTAAGCTCTATTAAAATGATTCTGTGGTTGGAAATTGAATCAAAGTATAAATATAAAGTAAAATGTCACTGTCAGTAGATTTAGTTCAAATCATGTATAAATACAATGTCCTATAACAAGATATCCTGGGGAAGCAGCGCCATGAACATGCATGCTTTAATTTATATTATTTAGTGGTTAGCCAGACTAGACTAGACATAATTACGTCTAGCCACTATCTATTCCACTGCCTGCAGGAGAAGTAATTCTTATAATTATGACATTAACATTATGTTACTGGTATCATGACAAGTGGATTTCAGAACACTTTAATAGAATAAACGCTAGCTCTGATATCCAGTGAAATGAGATGCGTGTGATGGACTTATTTTATATAGCATTAACATGAACATTAATACAGGAAATTAATTCATTTATTTCACTTATTATTTACACATCTAATAGATTAATCGACTAGACATGAATTGTGATAAGAACAATTACTAAAGGTTAATCAAACTTAATACAAGATTGTCATGGATGTTACTCAGGAGTGTAATACATCATGTACACAAACAATTCCCCAATTTCCTAAGTAAGCTACCCTCTGTTAAATAATAAGGCAACGCGAAACTGCACATAAATTTCAATCAGGACCTTATTCTACAGGAAACTTGAAATTATGTAAGTATCACATCTATATGACAATAGCAATACAGATCAAAGTATCTTGAAGTGTGGAAATCCAGTTTGTATAAATCCAAGTGCAAGTGTGTGCAACATGCAACAGCATAAAGGTACATGTCCTTTTACAATTACGTGTTATACTTAACAGATATATATTTGAGCTTGTGACAGTCATGATTTCGCTCTAATTCTATACAACAGAGGCGATATTTCTTTTGAATAGTTTATGGCTTTCAGACAGAATAGTTTGTGAGGTTGTTTGACGAGGAATGCGAGGGCAACCAATGACACGTGCACCTTTGGAAACTGGGGCTGCAGTAAGACATACATTGCTATGTAATAGGAGACACAGACGATGAAACAGGGGGTTGTTTTATGCTGTTAACATTACCGCAACATTTTTTTGCGGTGCTTACTTGAATTCTAAGATGTTGAAGAACTTTTTATTGTATAAATATATTTCTCAAACGACCATGTTTGATACTTATTGTACAGTAATGTCTTCACATATAATAAACTGAAATTCGGTAAAGATTAAATAATTATATGCCCGTAGACCCTTACGATAACGAAATTTAATATTAGCATTATTATTGAACAGACCAGAATTGATTATTATTTTAAATGGTTGTCACTTTCTATTTATTACATATTATCAATTCAGTCGTTATCTGTTATCTCGAATTGTTGTTACAATATTAATTTGTCTCCCAATTCCAACGTTGATTAGCCACTGCTCAATCCTATCTCAGACACTATCAACAGATCTCACTGTCTTTGAAAGACTTCATTTTCCGAAATCAATTTCTTCACATGACTAATTTCTGAATAAACTTTGCAATCTGATTACTTCGTGTGAATGTGGATTACACAGCTGCGACACTAGCGGAAGAATCACATCATTTCAAAGTGAGTAAAGCGGCTGAAGTCGATGAGTTCTTCCGACTGACCGCATCACCACAAGAGCCATGTACAGCCGCGAGGAAATGTAGCGAGCGTCTTTTTGTAAGCGCTCGACTAGCCTGATGCCGTGTTCACTTATTCAATTCCCCGAGTTTGGCAAATTACTCCATCAGACTGTGTATGTTTGTCTTTCTTGTGACAGTTTCTCCGCTTCCCTAACATGTTTGTAGTTGGTCACACGCCAATCGTCGACGGAGAGAATGCACCCCAGACGGGAGGTATAATTAAGCGTAGTAATCGCTACCTAACGCCCCACTAGATAATGCGACATAGTTGGGCCACATAATATGTACATTTGCAGTCCACGTAGAGTTGAAATATAAACCTGTCATTAATAAATAGCACTGACGACTGACTGAAAGTGCTGCGACGCTTTCCGTGCTGCGACGCTTTCCGTGCTGCGAGGCCATTTAAAAAGGATTAAAACTATCATTTACTCGTATTACCTCCAATATCCGGCTAATCTCGTATTCCGCTCACTATACATTTGTACTGTGCTAAGAACGTGGATGGGTTGGTGCGTATTTGCATAATACTTGTACTTAAGAAGAAATGCAAATATATTTGATACTTTAACTTAATGTCAATTTCGATAAATATATGAATAAAGTTATTTAACCCTATTCAAAACTATTTATACTTAGTCACGTGTTCGTAGTGTATGATGCACGATTTCTCTATATTTTATCAATTTAACAAACGACTTAAATTAATTTTGTAGTTGATACAGATTAGATATAATAATTATGCTTGTACATTTACATCGACAAATTGGATCTAATTTTTTTTCTACGTAACAAGTATAAATAAAGAACTTGAGTAAATAAAGTTTCATTCTGCATCTTTCCCCTTAAATTTCGATTGTAATGAACTTGTGTATTACATATTAATTTTGGAAACCTAACTGGACATCACTGTTGATTGTTCATGGATGTAGTAGTCTTACCAAACTGATTAATTGCCTTGCATCATTAAATTACGAAAACAAGACAATCTTGATATCATTAAGTGAATAGCACCTACTCTATCTGTCAACAAATTATCCACTATCTCTGCAGTCATCTAACAACTGCAATCACCCATACAAGCAGAATTCTCATATCCCGTGACTAACATCTCTCTCTTTTACGCCACCCCCACCCCTCACCATCACGGGCGTATCAGCACCAGACCCCAGCACGCCCTGCCCCACCACCCCCCACATTGGGTGTCTTACATCACGTGGTACGTCTTCACGCTAACACTATCTGTGTACACGTGCAAGATCAGTGCGTTTCACATGGGAAGAGACAGCATGGGAACTCATCAGCTATTGGTCAATCACTTCCTCCTGTGGGACGCGATGTCCATGGCTACCAAACATTATGGTACATGGTATTGGGTGATACTATGTTAGTTGATTTAGATTTCCTTTATTACTAAGTTTAATAATAATAATAATAATAATAATAATAATAATAATGATAATAATAATAA
>JAUTBQ010227440.1:0-20355 GCA_032361185.1 Lepetodrilus ovalis | reverse complement strand
ATAATATTGTTCTATTATTTCTTTTTAATTATTATTTTTTAAATAAAGGTTTAGAGCTGCTTTTAGATTCTTTCACTTACCGGTATATCACATCTTGTCAGTTTATGGCAGGAGGAAACTTGCAACTTCTGTAACACTGAATGTTGCAGTAAACCTGTGAGTGCTGGCTGGTACTGACAGACCAATGATGATAACTCCAGACTAACATTTAGAGTTACTTGTCCGCAGAGCAAGTCAGGGCAAGTTGTAAAGGCACCAAAGCATCTACCCGGTATATGTTAAAAAATAGGTTGCCCGCATAGCAATTTAACTTGCCCCTGTACGTCAGGCATACCTTAGTCCAGAGCCCTGCAGAGCATTTTGATAATAATAATGTATGGGTTGTAAAATTTTATTTTTACAATTATTCTTTTAGTCAAGTACAAAGTTTTAAAAAAAATACATAAAAAACCGCAGTCATGTAGTTTACACTATATGTCTCTGAGTAATAAAAAATAAATAAAAAAATAAAAATAGTATTTCAACCATTGTAAACAGTTCCTTGGATTTTGAAACTCAAGAATCCATAAAAATGTTTTGGTTACAGGATCCAGCTGAATGAAACACTTGTAGGCTACAATAGTTGTAGGAACTTACATCTGCCTTTACAGTAGTGGTAGCGCTGTCTTATTCTGATAGCCTACAAGCACTTTGTGCAACCCAATTCCAATTGAAGAAGACTCTACACTTGGACTTACAACTATAATAGTGCTACAAGAGTGTAGTGCAACTGGACTCAGATCAATTGCTGGAACAGCCAAATGAATACTTTGATGTCAGGCAACAGACTTGGATAGCTTCAATCTAAACAGACATCTAATTAGTGTCAAAGCCTAGATTGTGGTTAGGAATGCTCTTGCTTATCAGGATTAATAAAAATCCTCGACTATCAAAATCCACACTTGTCCTAGCATCTCCAAGTCTCCAATTACGATCAGCATAAAGGTTTGGTTTTTGTTGTTGTTGTTGTTGTTGTTTATTTTTATTGCGGTTTAGAGTCGATCTCTAGAATATTTCACTACCGGTAAAAGCATGACTTGTCTGTTTAGGGCAGTAGGAAACCCACAACATCCGTAGCGCTGAATGTTGTAGTAAACCTGCTAGCACCTGCTGGTACACTGTACTGACAGACCAAGGATGATAACTGTATTACCACTCTACAGATAATGCATCCTATCAATATCGCGTCAGAAATATAACTTCCACAAACATTGATGCCGGGCCACCTGAGGTGGGATTTTAACACAGGACCTTTGGCTCTGAAGTCCGTTCTACCACCTGTCCCCAGCATAAAGGTTAGGACTGAACAAAATTCTGCTAGTTTAAAGTTTAGCAATGTCCATCATTATATTATAATAAAATATATATATACTGTACCTTGCTGGTTGATATAGACATATATTTGTACATATTCAATAAGTAGTATAAGTAGACA
The DNA here is from genome assembly GCA_032361185.1 of Lepetodrilus ovalis. NCBI lineage: Eukaryota > Metazoa > Mollusca > Gastropoda > Lepetellida > Lepetodrilidae > Lepetodrilus > Lepetodrilus ovalis. Next base: position 18,881 of record JAUTBQ010227440.1, on the reverse strand, counting down.
TGAGATAGCCTGAGATTCATTTAATATCTGGTGACATAAACTGGTCAAAAATCTAAATGTGCAAAACTCCATTGTGACATCACCAAAAAAGGTCACGAGCCAGACTTCTTTCACCTGTCACTGGAAATAACACCAGACGAGACTTACATTCTCTATAGTCATTAATTGAATAAAAGTTAATGGAAAGTACAGGAACTACCGGTATTAAGAAAAAAGTGTAAGGAAGATATATACAAAAGAAACATTAAAAAAAAGGGAAGATAATAGTATAATGATGCAAACAAATAAGAAAATAAATAGATAAATTATTGATCAACACAGTCTTCTCATACTGTTTTCATATTATTGAAAACTTGATCAACAATTGACAATCAAGTAATTTAATGAATGGTGCATACCATTATAGGTGATATTGAATTGAAAACCAAACATGCCCTTATGAATAGCACAGGTCATAGCATGGCGCCCGGTAGGACTGATAATTTTAACACAAGTCCACCCCAAACATCCAAGACCAGTACCGGTACAACATGCATGTATGAGATGTTAAGGTTAAAATATGCAGAAAACAATCTTTCAAACTCTTGACTTCAATTCAATTTACATATCAGAAGGACAGCAAGAGTCATAACATGGGTACCTGGTAGGATCATGACAATCATAACACAACTCCATCCCAAACATCTAACACTATAGGTTACAATATGCATGTATGAGAGATAAGTATGACAGAGAAAGGTTAAAATATGCGGATAACGATCTCCCAAACTGGCGACTTATTCTCTGCCTGGTTGTAACGTTGATCAACACATTCCATCCATCTCCACCTGTCTCTGGAGCTCTCCAGAACACACAGGTATATTTGTCAGAACAGCCCGCCACGCCACGCCACGTGCTTGAAGGGACGACCTTAGAGCCCCCCCTGTACAAAGCCGCATAACTTGGAGGTAACCTTAAAGCAACGCTCTCACAGATATTTTGCCATCTGTACATTTTATCTAAATAAAGAATATATATTCAATATTAATTTGTTGAAATTTAATGTTCCTACTATGCCTATGACAAATGGAATTTTGTGTTTCCAAACTATGTTATTTTTGTTATCAGAGGGACCATTAATTTTTCTACAAATTTAACTGCTGCAAGTTAACTCTCATACATGTAGTATATGACCCCCTGATTATTTTCAAAATTTGAAACACTGTAGTATATATGGTACAACTGGTAAGTGGTATGGTAAAAAATAATTCAAATAGTTAATTTACGGCACTTCAATTAATTAAATTTTATGGAATTCAATGATTTCCACCTATTGTCTCTCCCGAACATGATTAGAACCGTGATGTCTTTAACATGTCTGTGAGAGAGTTCCTTTAATTCCAACCTCATAAATGGTGCAGTCTATGGTTAAGGCTGGTGATAAGACTACCCTAGAGTTAAGCTGTTTTGTACAGGACGACCTCAGATCTGCCACAGCAAGGTTTTCCCTTCAGAAGTTTCCTTGGAGCTGCCACAGTGACGTTGTTTCCTTGGAGCTAGCTGCCATCTGACAGCAATTAGCCATGAAACTCCTGGGCCAGATTTCCTCTTACCTGAGTGTGTGTACTCCATATACATACACACACACACACATTCATCTATAGACAGACATTGTGGCAACCACCTACAGGATAGGGGTCAAGGTCGATAGGATTGACCATCTTGTATTGGGATCAGGAGAAGTGGCATATGAAAATTTACCAATTTGGGCATTTGTTTTCATATTGTAGCATCAATACACAAACACAATGTGAATCTTGACAGTTTTCCTTTTAGGCAAGAGCTGGTTAATTTATTCAGATTAAAAAATAAATAAAAAAATATTATTTAGAAAAATATTTTTCAAGGTGGATTAATTTTTCTAATGTATTTCAAGCACTGATTATAACCATAACTTTTATCAAGGAGCATAATATTATGCTTTTCTTTTTTACTATTTAGATGTTTGTGCATGACATTATCCCAGCTTGCTGACAAAAAACTACATCATCGAAAATAATTTACAACCAGGATATACCAAAACACGAGTTACATTACTTCTGAGAAAAGACAAAGTACTTCATGAATGCATGTCTTGAAAGATAAATGGTTACCATGCAACACTAATTACCTTCAAAAGCATCGTGCCTGTCAATGTTCAAAATGTATACTTAATAATTTTTTAAATAATAAACAGTATGCATAACACATGGAGAGTAACAGGAAGTATAGTGAGGAAGGTTTAAAAAAAACAAGGGTGAGGGGGAGAGAAATTAGGGGGGGGGGGGTCCCCCACCAACCTGCCGTTTCATAACTGGCAAAGTAAGCAAAATTTGCACATAAATAAAAGGATAAGTTTTCATAGCTTACTTTTTCTTAAAAACAGTAATCAGGCTTGATAACAGCTACCAGTAGTCTAATCCATTGTTTGTTGGATTAAGTATCGAAATAGAAAGGGACATAAACATAGCTCCTGCAATATAATGATGTTGAATACATAGAACAGAGGAATGTGTACCTGATATGAGTAATACAAAAGTGATCATTTTTCAAACTTTGTGAATGACAATATCTATTGTAGAAAATATAAATTTTCAGCTGAAACATAAAACTACAGTCATAAAAAGTGACTAAAAATGCTATCATACCTCTCAAGTTAGAGATCAAAATGTTAATATAGGTGGGGTTTCTTAAAACAGCTAATAAATCCACCAATTACTTTAATCTGGAAACCATGGTAAACCTAATAACAGAATGGTATGACTATATACTAACATGACTTTATTGACACTAAAACCACCCGCCTAGATACAAACTACTCAAAAAACATTATTTCACAATTCTTCATCTATCAATAAACATGCTAAAGCTGTTTTGTCAGATATGACTTAAAGGCCTCCAACGCTTTTTCAAATGCTTTAAAACATTGCAGATAAGGGGGGATTTAACGGCTTTGTTCTCAAAACTGAGATAGAGAGTTTTGTTGGTCAAATGTTACAGCAATATTGTGTGGCCAGTCGTCAGTGTTAGTGTCAGTGTTAGTGTTAGTGTTAGTGTTAGTGTTAGTGTTAGTGTTAACTAACTCTGGGTGTTCACCCTGGTACTAAGCTCAGGGATCATTCCTTGGTATTTCTGGACGAAAGGGAATGTGGATCGCATTCTCAAATACAGGTGGATATTCTTTCTAATGAGAAGAGATTGAGTATGTGATGACATCTTGTGTGGTAGCCTTACAAAGTCGTGGGTTATTCACACAGATCTCCTTACAATAATTTGTTTTACATAAAAGTACAAGTGACATAAAAAAAACCCCACTAATAATATGTTTTTATGTATATAAAAGTACATGTGATATTAAAAAACAATGTTTACAAAAAAAATTGCCATAAAAGTACAAGGGATATAAAATATTTAATTATTTGTTTTATATTTGTTTAAACATAAAAGAATGTTGCACAAAATTCTTTTTGGAGAAAGATAAGAATCTGCATTGGTTAATTTTAAAACATTTTATTAAAATAACCACACATATTATCTTAAATATAGTTCTGACAAGATATTGGAAAATAAACTATAATAGTGGAATATTCAGGTTTGGTGACTAACGTCATATACATTTACTCTACATGGTACATGTATCTCTAGTAACCTCCTGTGAAATGAAGGTTAACTATAAGAACAACAAAATCTTTTGAAAATAAAAAATATTCATAATAACATTTTATCACGCTATAACAAAAAAACACCTCTTTATTTATTTCATAATATAAAAATAAATGTATCATATAAAAAATTTTTTATTTATGATCGCAGTTATTTTTATCATACAGCCACATCTTTTTTTCTTTTTTTTTGGTAATGGGGTTTATAGTCGCTTTCTAGAATCTTTCACTAACATCACGACTTGACAGCCACATCTACCAAATTCTTAAATGATAAATGCAAAATATTAGCCTAAGCTGCATTAACCTTCTCATTGCTGAAGGGATAAGGTTAACTATGATTATAGGTTGTCTACTAGAGTACATGCATACATCCATCACAGTAGACAGAAATGCCAATAAATAGCTCTATATGAGAAATAGCATGTATATGGGTCTGTTTTCATCATTCAAGGCAACCAGACCCTAATCCTCTGCAGTCATTCGAGTACCTCATTAAAAACAGAACTGACACACATAAACTTAACATTACAAATAAAACATAAATGATAAAATCTATATTTAATATCAAAAGAATGCATCATGGAATCGACCAGGAAAGTTTTATAAATTAAATATTAAATATATCAGCAACAGCAGTTCAGTTCTATTGTTTCCAATCAATAATGAATGGTCCCTTGGAAATGCAAATTGTGAAGTAATGCATGAAATCCGAGAAGCAATCAATACTGCTAGTCGATGGGCAAGGAATAATGGGTAGACCGATAGATCTACTCAAGGCAATATCAATACCGTTAATCAGCCGCATCAAAGAGGGACTTACCAGGAGGAAAATGTTTTCCTTATTAATTAAAGGGATTTGAACACGATGTGGATGGTGAGGCAGATATACTTGTGAATTTACTTATACCAGGGTTCGCAATTAACACTCGCTTAGGCCATTTCTCCCATTGCTAAAGGGCGAGTAGAAATTCATGACATTTGTTATTTGTATCACAATTTGGGTGAGTAAGTTTAAAAGATAGTTTCTATCCCTGCTATACTGAACAAAATTAGTTAAGGGCTGGCAGATATTTAGTGGGGAAGCTTTCTATCAAATTTTAGAACTCGGCTTTAGGAATCTTGCGCCATTCTTCTACCGATGCATCTACAAGTTCTTGAAGAGTACCTGGAGCCTGTAGAAGTTTGGAAGATATTTTTTGTTGAAAACAATATAAATTTATATGTCCATAATGACTACTGGTCCTAGATTAATTTTGTTGACTCCCCTTGATATAACACTGTTCGATACACAGTGAATTCAGATATAAGGCGGGGTCAGATGTGGATCTCATTTTTATTTTTGTTAATTACTTTTGTTAATTTTTGTACTATTTTATAAGGTGGGTACTATAAGGCAGGGGGTATGTCATGGACCCCAAATTCAGCATTATATCGAGGGGACACTGTATATGTTGGTTATTATTATTTTCATAGAGCGTTATTTGAAATAATCCACCTTTTCATGCATCAAATGTTCTATAAAAGACTTTCCCTTTTTTCGGTCTCTTTAACCGTTTATTTACAAAATTGCAGAACGAACTGTAACATAGGGTGATAGATTCAGACTTTCTATAAGGTGGGGCACAACAAAGGTGTTTGCGTGGAACCACCACATCTTCAGGATCAAGCAACGTGCAAAGCTAACCTAGTACAGTGCCTCCTCAATATAACACGGTCCTGGTGCACCACGGATTCGGATATAACGCGGGGTCAGACGTGAATCCCATTTATATTTTCGTAATTTCCCTGTAATATCGTATTAGGCGGGTATTATAACATGAGGGATATGTCATGGACCCCCAACTTCAGCGTTATATCGAGGGGACACTGTATATCTATTGCTATGAAGTGTGGGGAATATCATATTCTAAATTCCCAAGAGCTGAACTGAAAACAGTGGCGGAAACTTGATAGAAAACTAACCTGCCTTGAAATAAACATTTTCAATTATGCGTGAAAAATACAAAAAGTTGCCAGTCTACCTTAAATATTGCACCTGGTTGTACTGAACTACATACTTTGAAAAACGGCAAGCAGATATCTGTAACTAATAGGTTTAAGAATATATATTCCATGTTTTAACACGTTTTGTCATAATGCGGTAAAGATTTATATAGGTTTTGTAAACCGTAACATTGTCTGTCATAAAAAGGTTGGTAATTTCAAAGTTGGTTGTGTTGTTGATGGAGTTAACCCTATCCCTGCTGGATTATGCACAAACACAGATCTTTAGGGCATCTATGGTTGCTTGCAACAGGGAGAAGATTAACGCAGTCTGGGAATGTGGATAAATGAAGTGTTGTTATACAATGTGGTTTGGGAATGTGGTCTAAGAGTGTGTTTAGTCAAGAACAGAGGTGGAAAGGTAGAATTATTGAATGTGGTAGATTGATGGGATGTGGAAGAGTATAGTTGTGTAAAGTCTGGTTTTACAATGTGGTTTGGGAGTGAGGTTTGAAAAAGAAAAAGAAGGATGGACAGTGTGTTTAACCCTCTCCCTGCTGGATTAAACACATGTACTGCTTATTAAGGCATCTGAGGTTGCTGCCAGCAGGGAGAGGGTTAAACAATGTAGTTGACTGTTGGCAGAGTCTGGTTGTTCTAACAAGGTGGTGGAATTTTTTTTTGAGGAATGTGGTTTATTTCAGTGTTAGAGCATGTGATAGGGAGCAATGCATATTTGAAAAATCTGGCCGATTATCCTGAGAATATGGCTGTAAAGGAGTGGTTGTGTAATATGGTTGTAATGTGGTTAAGATTAACAGTGGGTGCTTCTGGAGTGTGACTTTAATGTGGCTTTAGACTGTTGCTTTAGAATGTGGTTGTAGAGAATGATTGTAGTATAGAGCACAGTTAGCAATCTATGTACTTGTAGAATATGTGGCTATACTACATACATATATATAGCTTTAGATTATTGCTGTAGAGTATGGCTTTAGACTTGTGACCGTAGAGTATGGCTTTGGAGTTGGGACTGTAGAGAATGGCTTTGGACTTGTGACTGTAGAGTATGGCTTTAGACTTGTGAGTAGAGTATGGTTTTGGACTTGTGACTATAGAGTATGGCTTTAGACTTGTGACTGTAGAGTATGGCTTAAGACTTGTGACTGTAGAATATGGCTTTAGACTTGTGACTGTAGAGTATGGCTCAAGACTTGTGACTGTAGAGTATGGCTTAAGACTTGTGACTGTAGAGTATGGCTTAAGACTTGTGACTGTAGAGTATGGCTTTATACTTGTGACTGTAGAGTATGGCTTTAGACTTGTGACTGTACAGTATGGCTTTAGACTTGTGACTGTACAGTATGGCTTTAGACTTGTGACTGTAGAGTATTGCTGTGGAGCAATCTCAACATAACCGTAGAGCATGACTCAAGTGCCAATCATCGGAGAAAAAAAAAGCCACTTCCTGTTCCGTGAAACTAAATGCCAGGGTTAGTAGTTCCTAGAGTTCAGGTTTAATAGATCCTAGAGTAGGTAATCAAGCCTACAGGCACGCCAACAGACAATAGTGATTTAAACAGGAAACAAGCCTAGGGTGGCGCTCCCAAGCCATGTCCAGGGAAAATACATCGACTCCTGGACAAATAACATCGGCGGATTTCCATGGATCCACGGAAAATTGCCATGCCTGAGTTTGGGTCACACTAATAGGGCAACATCAAGATGCCTTCAAAGACAACATACAACTGCAAACCACTAGTCATCTTTCTTCCACATCCACTTTGTGCTAGTAGTTAATTGATGAAGACTAAGAATATCAGTGACAGTCTTTAGTACCAGCCAAGCCCCCTGGAGCAAGTTCTGACATTTCTCAGAATGCATACATAGCTGTATATTTACAGTTCCGTGAATACATGTATTTCTGTGTGCAATACACACACTCTTGTGTATTTACATGTAGTGCTATGCATAAGTAGTAATGTGTATTGCTTTCAACATCTAGAGATCCAAATTGGAAAGCTAGCATTCTTGTACAAACCTCTTAATGGTTAAATCTTCTGCTTCTGTTACTTAATTGTTTTATGGCTATATCCAAAGTTTTCTTAACTCAGTTCTAACTATAATTCCTATGAGAACATCCTTGATTCCATGAACAATGGGAAAGAATGGATAAAAACCTTCATTACATTGATTTGGCCTTGTCTAAACAGTTAACCAAAAAACTCACCATTTTTAAAGTACATCATAATGTCCTATGACAAAATAGGTTAATAGTGTAACATTTGCCAAATATTGCTAGTTGGATAATAAAAAAAACAAAAAAACAACCCACATCCATGCACGCACGCACACAAGAAGCAATTAAATTGATCTGGGTCCAAGATTTAAAAACCTTTTTATGCTTTCATTCTCAAATCAGAGTTTTGTTCCCCATTTAAAATGTTAGCATGAAATCGTATTCAAAAAGTTTTGCAATCTTGGGGCCTGGTTGAAACTGTTCAAATATAACTCACCATTGTCAAAACAGATGTTCCCGAGAGCTCTGCAAGCCTGTATGGCCAGTTGGATGTCTTTGTCTGTCAGGAACTTCAAAAGTGGAGTTACATAGCCCTGCTGTACGATTGGCTCTCGCAGGGACTCTGTGTTACATGAAAACATAGTCCTGTAAGTATCATGGCCTCCGTCCAACAGAACAATTGTAGCACTACAAGAGTTGCAACTTCCACACGTTAACGTGGCAAGATGACTCTCAAGAGCGCTGCGATCATTCTGAGGAACCGGGGCAAGTTCTCATTGACAATATACCGTGGTACATGTAATACATTTTTATAAACTTTTGTGAAAAAATGAAGTTTTCCTTAATCTTGAGAATTTCAAGACATCGTCTTCATTTCTAATCTATGAAACAAGTAGACCTGTTATTTGTACAATCAAAAAAAAATAATTTCATTGTGGTTAATATCCATTTATGCATTGCAAAATCAACACTAACATCTGAATGACCAGCCATCAGGGTATCCTTTCACGAAGCTCTCTTATCCACTAAGAGACTTGGTAGCACTATCTTTGCCAATAGCTAATACATTGCTAAGAGAGCGCTACCAGTCTCTAAATTAGTAGATAGCCGTAAAGGTGCATTCAGATCTGGGCATCGTTTCTCGAAGCTCTCGTAACTCCTACGATACCATAGGCACTCTCATAGTGATCTCTTGTACATGGTAATCGGGCACCTACAACAGCGCTATGGTCTCGTAGTGAAAGGATACTCAGAACTACACAATCTGTAGATTTCTCGACATCAGACACTTCTATATTGGATAACCCACCACTGGACTTCATTGCATGACGATTTGACCGCACAACAATGCCAAATCACAGCAGAATGTATTTTTGGCATCAACTTGACAATATCAGGGTCTGCAGTGCAGTGTTAGAAAATAAGAAAATAATACTGCAGTGTGTCACAAAGCGTTGACAGTACCTGTTTTGGCTAGTTCAGCCACCAGCTGGGCACACTTGCAGCGCAGGGTCATCTCGGACGTCTCTGTGAGGAGCTTGAGAAGGTCGACCAGGAGTCCCGAGTCCAGCAGAGGGCCGGAGATGTCATCCTCCGTGTCGTCGTCATCCTCTGTGGACAACAATCATTTCTGAGGATGATGCATTGGATGGCGTTTGAGTTGTTACCATTCATGATGTCATTAAGATAGTAGGACCTGTGAGGACTTTACAACTCGGCATTCCGAGTTTTATTCTTCGCCTAATCTCAGACAATTATTTTAAAAGGTTCCTAGGCATATTATTTTATCATTATTAAAGCCATACTATCATGGCTGGTTGGCCTAGATAATGGCCAAACAAATTTCTGACTGAGACTATTTACGTTTGATTTGTACACTCAAAAGTTGTTATTTACTGGTATACTTATTCTCAAACACGTGATATTTATAATAAATTTCATATTTTATAATAATTATTGCGACAGACTACTAATTATTTTGTGTTTGAAGCATCAGTTGATTTGTGAAGGAATTCTAAGGAATCGAGTCCTACCACTTTGAATTCCAGGAAAGTGTAGACCACTTATGCCCCTTTGTATGTATATACATGTAATGAGGAAACAAAAGTAGGGACCTACAGATTGAATACCACTAGTAGAAAAAGATTTGATTCACATTATTGTGGGTTTTTTTGGAAGTACAAACATGATTTCATGTATGTCAAGTGGAATTACTTTGCAGTTGTGGCTAAGAACTAGTCCAAAACGACCATAAATATCTGTGATAGAAATATATAAATTCAACTACAATGTCCCCTCAATGTAACGCTGAATTTGGGGTCCATGACATAACACCGCCTTATAGTACCAGCCCTATATGATAATGCAGGTAAATAACAAAAATAAAAATGGGATCCACATCTGACCCCGCCATATAACCAAATCCGCTGTGTATCAAACAGTGTTATATCGAGGGGACACTGTATAAAAGCTTAAATTATACATTGTCCTATAATTATCGTCTATTTAGCAATGTTCTACATCTCCACTTATATTTTAGTCTTTTGGCATGGTTTTATTGCTTTGTTATTGTTATACTGTATATATGTAATTCTAGTATAATCTAACATTGTAATCATTGAATATGGGTGAAATATTCCCATTAAAGCATTAAAGCAATCAATCAATCAAAATCTTGAGACCAAATTCCATGATGGTATCATCATCATCATTATCATCCAGGGCTCCAGACTGGGCTAATCACGACAAGTTGCAAAGGTGCCAAAGCATGCATATGTTAAAAAATAGGTTGCCCGCAGTGCAATTTAACTTGCCCCTGTATGTCGGGCATATGTTAAGTCTAGAGCCCTGTCATCATCATGATCAGGATCATCATCATCTGTTGAATAACCATTTTTAATGATGATGAGTAAACGAGTGAATTGAGAACCCTTTCATCAAGCTCTGGTATCCGCTACGAGACTAGAACCCTCTTGTAAGCTAAGGGCCTAGCGATGAAGACTACTTACTACAAGAGGGGTTTTGGTCTTGTAGTGGATAGTATGATGTATTAAAGGATGCCCTGAAGCTTTATATCATTGGGGAAAAAAATATCAGCTACAATTAATGTTGCCTAGGTGTGTAACTAGAATACTAGGGTAGGTATCAGCAATAGCGCTCATATTGTGGTGCAAAAGAGACAGTGCTATAGTTATTTTAAGTTGCTTTGTGATATATCATAAGAATCAGGTAAACTTTAACAAGGTGTGTGTATAGTTTGCTAATGCAATTATATTTCTTACACAAATATTAGTTTCAAATTTAACAATAATGGGACCTTTTCTTTAGAATAACATTGACCTTGATAAATGTAAAAGATTTTCAGATTTGCATATCCAGAAAAATTCACAATTCTTTTCAATGCATGCATGCAATTAAAGGCATAAAAAAAATATTTGTTGAAATGTTTCATAGTCAAAATGTTTTACATGAAAGTATGTACATTTGATTTGCCTAGACAAGTATATTGGCCAACAAACTACATTCTCAGCATGTCTCACTTATTTTAAATATTTCCATATTTGTTTTCATATTTTTCGTATTTTCTATTGCGAGATTGTATGCCTTTAAAGTTGAAATACTTCAAATAAAATAGTAATAAATGTATCTAAACAACAAAAGGGAAAACAAATCCAATATTATCATAACACCAAGGTGGTCATGAGCAACTTTAATTGGCATGAAGACCACATTATCTAAACAACTCCCCCCACCCACAACCATCGCCTACATATCATGCATAAGCACATCCCCCAAGGCCAAGCCATATCAGGCCCGAGGTGATAACCCTGCAGTACACACAATGATACAGGTGTCCGTAAGAGTCCGATCCGAGAGGGATCATGGGTATACATTCCTAAAAACACATTTGGGTATAGGTATCGCCCTGGGTCTGACTGGGCAAAGATCATGGCATCCAGCCACGGCTATTATCGTAACGACTGCTCTCTCACCTTCGCTGTCAGTGGAGCTATTTATCACGGAGTACTGACCACACGTTGGCACACAGGTACGAGATTTTTCTCGTATTTGGTTCTCGTATTGGGTTACCCCACGGTTACTCTTACTGGCATCCAGTAAACATGTATACATTGTGTTGTTACAAATGTAGGCCAAGACCAAAACAATATATATTTTGTGTGGAGGGTTTTGTTATTTGTATTAAAAAAAATTTCCGGGCCATCTTTCAAATTCTTCATATTTTATTCGTCAGAAATGGATTGGTGTCCAACTTACTAAATCTGCTCCTGATATTTCATGTAATGGTGTTTGTGGATAGGGAACTATATTGGATTATGTTTTCTAAAAAGTCTATATTTAAAATATTTTTTATTTCAAAAACAAAAAAGCTAAGCATAACTAATAAAATAACAAATTTAAATTATTAATTTTAATTCCCTAAAATAATTTAAAAAAACACCTGATCCAAATTAAAAACACTTATTTACAGGAGATCATACCTATTCCTACTATAATTTGTATAGTTTACCAGTACTAAATAACAAATATAAAATTTAGTAAATGATGAAGAATATTCCTAAGTAGTGGAACACCGCAAACTACTCATCGGCAACTACGATAACCACTACCTGTAACTACTCATCGGCAACTCATGACTAACTATTCATCGGCAACTCACGACTAACAAACTACTCATCGACAACTCACGATTAACAACCTAGTCATCGACAACTTACAACTAACAAACTACTCATAGGCAACTGATGAGGACACTAATTTGTCCCCTATGTGTACACATACGTAATTATATTTCTGGTCTGACTATTTTCTTTCTGCTTCAGCGAAATGGCAGGGATGGACGAGAATATGATTATAAACCCAAACAGATGGCCGGTTCTGAGGAGAACAAATAGGAAAACACGTAGACTGGTACATGGTCTTCATGCAGACCTTGAGTCAAGATCTCGGTATCCTAACCCAAAAGACTCTTATCCACCAAGAGACCATAGCACTCTCTTTGCAGTGCATTAGCTATCGGCAAAGAGAGCGCTATATGGTCTCTTAGTGGAAAAGAGATTTGTGAAAGGATACCCAAGCCCTGAAGCCATTGCTCAAGCAACAATATACCGTTTTACTGCGATAAAATTATCTATGGGTTAAAGCTCAATTAAAGCCCAAATTTTGACATGCAATGATGGTAAACTCTCATGCTTTGAAAAGAATACTTTTAAATGTAAAAGAGTACTTTAATCTGAATGAAAAAGTACTATGGCATGTGATGATAATATAGGGACATATCATTGGACAAGAAGCTTTTGCTGTGCTTTAACTACTGATAATGTACAGTCATTTGCTCCTACAGCTACAAGTGAGTCGTAGGTTGCATGTCACGTTGCTGTTACCGAAATGCCAGACAGAAAGGACCAATGAATAACATTATGAGGAATTGATCGAGCGAATCCAATAACACTGAAGAACACACCTTTGACCAAATCAATAATCAACAGCAGCTCAATACTTCAACACAGACACGAGTAATTGGAGATTTATTTTCTCCAGTGTTTCCCCCCTACAGTTTTTTTGGTGGTGATCTGTTTAGGGTGGGAAGAGAACCTGACAACTTACTGCTGCAGTAAGACCCATGAGCCAGGGCTGATGCAGATGAACAAAGGGAGGTAACTGGATTGCATACATACTCTTAGTCTATTACCATTATGAACCAGTATCCTTTAGAGGAGATATACTAGGCCTGATTTCTTGAAACAAACTTGCATTTGAGATTTTGCTCAACTGAGATTTCTCCCATTGACTCACTGCTGTAACCTAAGGAAAAACTCAAACCCATACTCAAGTTACAGCACCTGAGTCAATGTGAGAAATCTCAGCTGAGCAAAATCTCAAACAAGTTTATTTCAAGAAATTGAGGCCAGGTTTGCATACCAGGGAAGGGTCATAATGTAGATTACTAAATCAGGCCCCGAGATTACGAAACTTTTTAAGTAATATGTTCATGCTCAGCTCAAAAGTTTTCTAATTTGTTTTAGATGAGCTGCTTGAGTATGAATACACACTCAAACAAGTTTTGCAACCTTTGGGCTTATGCCAATTGGTTTCACTTAGAGAAACTTATCAAGTGGCCATTTTCTAAGATGACCGCCATGGCTGTTGTTCTGCAACCTCAGTGCATGGTTTTTCACTATAGCAGGAAGTGGCATCGACTTCCATTTAGGCCCCGACTACAGTTACGACCATGTTGTGAAACGCAGACCAGGCCCTGGAACTTATCATTGCAAATGCTTAATCCTTACTGTAATCACAAGCAATAGTGATACACATGCAAAGATATCCCATATTTTTATCACATGTAAACAAGATACCAGGCACATCATTGGCCGAGTATGGTAACTGGACGAGATAAGCTACCAATTTGCGGTGCCAGAGTCTTGGAACGGCTGGCAGGAATCGCATGTCCTGGAACATGTAGAATGTTTGGACCACCTGCTTTTTATGACCTCTGTCTAATATAACTCCACGTTGTTTAACTTTTAGGAAAGATTGCGGATAATTTATTTCCGATTTGAAATTTTTGCCATAACTTTATGATGAGTATATGTACGGCTATATTAAATCAAGCTACTGCTCTGTTTATGTAATTTTTTTTAGAAGGCAGACCATTAGAATTCCAAGTGATGTATGTTTTTTAACCCTCTGCCTGCTGGATTAGGCACAACTCATAGGGCATCTCTGGTTGCCTCCAGCAGGGAGAGGGTTTTTACTAAGACTGGTTGCCTTCCAGATTATTTCACTCATATCATGGCTGGCATCTTTTGTGTACATGCCCAGCTTTAACTAGTCCAGATTGTCACTGAATGTTGGTGCTATAGACATACAGACACAAATTATCCCCTGCAAGTGAACTTTTATTTCTAATATTGGGGTTTAGAGCCACTTTCAAGATTCTTTCACTGATATATCACAGTTTGTCAGTTTAGTCCAGGAAGGAACCTGCAACATCTGTAGCACTGAATGTTGCAGTAAACCTGCGAGCAGCAGCTGGTACTGACAGACCAAGGATGACAACTGCATTGCTACAGTACAGACAGCACATCCTGGAATGGGATTTGAACCCAGGGCCTTTGGCGCCAAAGTCTAAATGTTCTACCATTGTGCTCTAGCAAGGAATAGAAGACATTGGGACAGGATTCAAACTCAAATTATCAATTTATTGCGACATTTTTTGTAATATACTCTAATTTATTTTCACAATTATGAATAACAATAAATAATACAGGATCTGTACATACAGTTACAATATCTTAATATTCAACATTTATTGTAAATTGCCAATACGGCTGACTCAGCAACTTGGCTCTATACTTAAGCCTAGGGATGTGGGTCAGTTCTCATTCTAAGACTCCCACTACTATACTGACTGAAAGTCAACACACACATATAAATACATGTATGGACAACAGATTAGACTATCTCTCCATGATCTGATGATAGATGCAGGAAACTCACCAAATAATGATATTTCGTTATTGAGTAAAATCGACCAATAATTCTCTTCAAGATTACTCTTATTTCGAGGTTAATCTTGTGGATCTGTTTGGACAAGCAAATGTTTATAAATACAGATGCTTCCTAAGACTGACATTACTCTGATTTACATGTGGAAATGTTAATATTTATATTCTGAAATATAACAATATATATTTTTAAATATATATACAGTGTCCCCTCGATATAACACAGTTCAAGACGCAGCAAATTCGGATAAAAGGCAGGGTGAGATGTGGATACCATTTTAATTTTTGGTATTTACCTGTACTAACATATCAGGTGGGTACTATAAGCAGGGCATCTGGCATTGTGCGGCAAGTTTTGGTAAATTGTGCGACATTTTCGAGTCTAATTGTGCGGCAGAAATTGTCAATTGTGCGGCAAAAATTGTCAATTGTGCAGCAAATAGTGCGGCAAATTGTGATTTTTAGTGTAATTTAAATTATTTGGCCAACATTGAGTTATCTCCCTGCATGATCGAGATGATGCGCACTCATAACAAAATGCCTGCGTCCATGATCGTGCGGAATATGAAGACGTCCGGTTTCCCAGTGTTTCCATTTCATTAAAATTGAATGGAACCATTGAGAATCCGGAATGAAACATTTACAGATATCTTTTACAACTCTTTGTCAGGTACATGGCCTAGATAATGCGATTTGCGTCCACTATTTGCATATCATGACACAGATAAAAGAATCGAAACGTGTTTCATTATTTCGGTTCGGTTCGGTGTCGCAAGTACGAACCGGTACTTTCTGTATATACTACCAGTATACAGCCCTAATTTCGTTCTTACTATACAGGAATTTCAGATAAAATAATGTACTTCAATTAGTAAAATATCAAATTGTGCGATGTTTTCATGAAATTGATGAATTGTGCCGATTTTTAAAGATTGTGCAGAAATTGTGCGACTTTAGGTCAATTGTGCGAAATCGCACCATCGCGTAATACCAGATGCCCTGGTCCTGGATGCCAAAAACTGTAGATTTGGACCCAATTAAGTGGATCAATAAATTAGTGAAATTGATATTCAAGTGGAATTTTAGGCCATTCTGATATGGAATTATTCAACAAGCCATTGAACCTTGAATTAAGGTAATCAAAATGTTGGCACCCCAGTAAAAAAAAAAATAAAGAAACAACTGGTAGTGGCTATCTGATACAGATGTGTAATGTCAGCAAATAGTTATATGAAATGCCTTTTAAAATATAACCACAGTATCAGTTTGAAGCAACATCAATATGATTATTGATAATTCTTCTTGCAAATGGACGTATGAACATTAGTTTCAACAATCAGTCCACACATAACCGCTACCCATCGATCTAAATACATGGCCTTGAAAAATGCAACATGCAAACTGTAGAACTGTCACTGGTCACGCCTCCTTTTGCATCCACATCGCATATATCTACTTGCTCGACAAACTGCATCGATACCTCATTAGGCTTTAATGTCCAATAACATAGTGATATAACTTAATAATATGCAAATGTCTTATGTGAATATATGCACAGTATGGAGTATTTAATATTAGTACGGTAACCTCGCCCCCCGACACCGACTTTAGTTTTGACAGATTTTTGTTTTAGGATTCAGCAACCGGTCAGTGATGTTTTGAACACAATGATATGCCCTATCAGTTTCAGCTGTTTGCAGAATCCACGGATTAGATGTACACTTACCCACTGGCAAAACACCGGAATTGTCAAATTACTATAAGCAAATATATGTCCGGATATCACTCTAGATGTAGCCGTACCATTAACTACAAATGGCCGCCATTAACATGCTAGGAATGAGATCGAGGCAAAAAGCAGGAACACCCACTCGGCAGTTTCCGTGTTACATTCGTAATATTACGAATAAAACTTATTTTCATTAGAATTAATAATTAATGAATCGTGTTTCGCAAAAAGTATTTCTCCATTTTAGATGCATGTCATGATTACGAGGATTAAAATAAATCAGTAACAAAGTTGGACACGTGACGTCATCTCCTAGGAGATCGCGAAAAATATCAATATGGCCGCAAAATGTTGATTTGTTCACACCATCTTTAACAGCTTAATGTATGCATGGACGACAATGTAATATTAATTGGCATTAAGCGGACACACAAACTATACAAGTAAGATTTTAATATTTTAATCTGCCTTCTTCCTTTATCTCTTTATTAATGTATTTATCGTCGAACCGTTTTCTAGGAAACAACAACAAGCAGGTGCTCGTTTTCGAGGGGATACATTGTTTTCTAGATGTTAGCCCAAATCATGTATACTATAATATGAAGGCAAACCCTGTAAAGATATACTATCCAAACCAACATGATACTGTCATGTCTTTGTCTATGCACATATGCATATTACGCTATATCGATGTCTAGACGCCTTTTTTTCTAAAATTCTAGCATGTGTTTTCCCTCTTAGGTAAAGCACTAACACCATTTAGGTTTCACTGTGGTCATTCTTATGGGAATACTATTCAAGTAATGATCACTTTGATGTACTTGCGTGTAGCCCCAGTATTCCGCCGGCATTATCTTCATATTTGCTTGTTCACTTCCCATTCTAAATCCTCTTACAGTATGTACGTTTTTTTAAAAACAAACTTTGTCAAACTTTGTCTGCTGACATCCATTCTGAGCATGCATACAACCATCATTAGGTTTTGCCAATGGGGTATCACTGTGGCATCATGCATAAACAATGATTCGTTAACATTCGGAAACTCGAACGTCAACGAAAACCCAAGTTGCAAATGGCGGCGCCGTCCAACGTAAATAAACCGTGAATGCCTCATTTGATTATCTCTTTATCATGGGATTATACGCAGCGGGAATGGCTTGTTCAATGGCAATTACTCATACAGTAAGTTTCAATGTGCCATTGGCTAATCAAATAAAAATCATGATGGGTTTTGTGAGCGAGGACCTTCGTCTCCATATAGCAGATAGCAGAAGCATTATGGAGACGAAGGTACTTAGTCTACTTTAAAACATACTCAATAGTGATACAAATAACAAATGTTATGAATTTCTGCTCACCCTTAGGATACCTTTAAGCATTGAGAGAAATGGCCCGGGTTAACGGGCGAGTGTTAGTTGCGAAAGGCATCGCGAATGAAACGGAACAAAGCTTCACGAAATAGAGCATGAAACAAACAGAAAGGAACATAATGCAATGTTATGTTACAGAAATTGATACCCATGTTTGAAATTACCACTGGAAACTTACTCGCCCGAATAATGATACAAATACAAAAATAAAAAAACACCTGAATTTCTACTGGCCCTTAGGATACCTTTAGCATTGGGAGAAATGGCCGAGCCAGCAGTAATTTCTAACACTGCATGGGACCAGAGACCATATACAGACCTATAATTGAACCAAATGGATCATAAGAAAACATGAAACATAGTCCCAAATACATTCAAGTAGGCAAACTGCATGTGGTAAATACCGAAACGGCACAAAATTGAGCATGAAACGTACAGAACAGAACCAAATGTGCAACAGAACAAAACAGAACCAAATGGAACGGAGCAGAGCATATGAGTCATTCTCAAAAGATGCCACTTTTTCTGTCTTTCCAGTAACGTCTTTCCAGTAACGATGCGTTTTCTGTT
>JAUTBQ010227329.1:0-20362 GCA_032361185.1 Lepetodrilus ovalis | reverse complement strand
ACAGACCGCGGTCGCCCGAATGCTGGATTTGCTTGCATGTGTGTGTGTGTGTGTGTGTGTGTGTGTGTGTGTGTGTGTGTATGTGTATGTGTACGCGCATTATACAAGACCTTTTTCTTACACGACATTCTGAATCATGTATAACGTCATGACTTCGTGTTCCACATGACTCGAAAATTTGGGTGTAACTTCAGTATGCATATACATTGCTAATCATAGATTTATTCTATTTCAATTTGTTTTATAGAAGGTTTTCCATAGTATGCGTTGAATTATCTGCGACTGTGTTGAATTATCTGACAATATGGGCGATTATCCTCGTTGAATGTATGCATATATACTTAGAGGACGAGAACATTGACAAGTTACAGCTTTATAATTTGAGGCAAATGGTTTGTCAGATAAGTAAACATTTAGTGTACCGCGGGCGACATAGCGCTAGACGTTTATTGGTAATAAATGACATCCCAAAGAAGTAAACGTCCCAAAAGACATACACCGCGCTTCTTTGCCCGACTCTTACGAGTTGTAATGAGCGATAAATTCCCCCTCAAAACAAGCCACGGGGCGTTAAAAGCATATTGAGTTGCACATTTACAGCAAACAGCAAATTGACAGCAGTTTCAATTGGATATCGCACACTAAGGTTTAAGCCGAAATAGCGCTAGATTCTGCTGGCAGGGTAACATTTCTCTTGTCACATTAACAATGCAATATGCTTACAGACATTGGAACAATGATCATCTTCACGGCTTTATTGCACGTTGTAAGGGTATGCTTTAGTCATAATGACTAATTGTTTGGCAGGTTTAATCCGCAATAAATATTAATATCCGGACAAGATACTGTCATGCCTTTCCTTCTGTATTTTGAGACAAATAATGTCAAATTGAAACTAGTGGTATACAGAACAACGGGAGCAAATTAAGGGACGTAATTTATAATTTGACAGTACAATTAGATATGATTTTGTGCGATCGATTTGCTATATAAAGTAGACTTCCTTTAACTACTAGATGCAGGATATTCACCGATTTCGAAACAAAGTGTCAGTTTTATATTTTTTCGATGACTTTGTCATACTTCAATGGTAACTTACCGAAAGATAATGAGGTCGTTTTAGCACCAATCCGTGGCATTAGAATAGTTTTTTATGACGTTCTTTACAAGCTGAATACTTCTAGTATAATATCTTTCTGAAGGCGCTGCTCTTTTGATGACTATACAATGCATTATTACCGGTATATACTAATATTATTATTATTATTATCATCATCATCATCATCATTATCATTTATAAATTTAGTAGTAGTAGTAGTAGTAGTAGTAGTAGTAGTAGTAGTAGTAGTAGTAGTAGTAGTACAACAACATTACTTTAGAATTACATTGATTGACAACAAAAAAACAAGTCACACTTATCCCGACATTTATTTTTAAACTCCGAAAATCTTAATATGGTGCTTCATTTACGTCACGTATTGATATATTACTTATCGAGAGAAAAAAAATGACACTTATAAATACGCTTACATAAACATGTCATGTAAATGACTGGATTCTGTCGGCGTCGGTGTGGATAGTTCGTATTAAATTGAGGAGATCCGTTGATGCGTCTG
Source organism: Lepetodrilus ovalis (assembly GCA_032361185.1). Lineage (NCBI taxonomy): Eukaryota > Metazoa > Mollusca > Gastropoda > Lepetellida > Lepetodrilidae > Lepetodrilus > Lepetodrilus ovalis. The sequence goes on along the minus strand of JAUTBQ010227329.1, from coordinate 18,746 downwards.
TACGGGAGTCGTAAAGCCATGAACATTGGACAGTGGCAGGAATAGTATAGCACATGATAACACCGGGATACCAGATAACAGGACCACCGGAAGAGGAAGTGCACTGGTTCACATTCACCGTGAGATTATGCGCGAGTCGAGACGTCTTCTTTAGTAGTTTCTTTATGTATACAACGTCATAGTAACATAATTTCATTTCTATCAACGTACGTTTAGGTTTTATAAGTGCAGAAGGTTTGTAATTCCCTTTAAATTACTAGATTTTTTTGTTTTGTTGTTGTTGTTGTTGTTGTTGTTGTTGTTGTTGTTATTGTTGATTGTTTGTTTGATATATTTAAAGGTCTATTTTTTCTTCTTTCCTTTTTCTTTTTTTAATTTTAATTTTTGGTTATGGGTGGAAGGGGTGTCACATTACTTTAAAAGAGGCGTTACCAAGATTAAATATTTTACGCTTGAGAAGCATGACGATGCTTCCTATCTGTAATTCTTCAGACCATGTATGGTTAGAACCCAGCCAATATAATTCCACCCACCCAAACCCTCCACAGTATAACCCATTCACACGACCCTGCAGAGGCAATGGTCTACACTGGGTAACTAGGTACATCTTCTTAGCAGGGGGTGGAGCGCGATACCCTAATGTCCTCCGTTTGCTGTCAACACGCCTCGTGAATTAGGCCAGTGGGTAGGGACATCAACGGAGCGGAACCGGGGCTCGAACCCTAAGGTTCCTGGCGCCAACACTCTCGACGATGCCAAAAGCCGTGAAGCTGACGATATGGGAAGTAGAGATTGGAGAACTGCAGATAAACAATCCTGGTCAAATAGGATCCAGTAGACGCTATGGCCTGTATATTGAGCTGTGTATAGCGGTATATAATGCCGGCAGTGTTGGTGGGCGAATCTAACCCGGGGTGAAGACCAACGTACAGACACGGCGCTACTCATCCCGCCAAAAGCACAAGAAACTACTCTGTCCTGCAAAGACAGAAGAAACCCTTTCATATATTACATAGACAATGCAGGTCTATGAACAGTGCAATTCTAGATCTGGCATAGAATCTAAATCTGAATTAGCTAATACTGAAATATATGTCATGTATTCTTTACACTAAGTTTAACTGTTTCATAAAATTGTATATATTTTTATTGACTGACATGTGTTTCAACAGTAACGGTATTAGTCTTGGAGACAGTAGCTGAAAGCAAAGTTATCATACGCGGCCCGGTTCATTAATGGTTCCTTGGTATTCAATGCTGCACATATATAATATATTATTCTACTTGCAAGCCAGGCCCTGAGATTACGAAACTTTCTTGAGTACAATTTCATGCTCAACTCAAAAGTGTGTTCCTAAATCCCCATATAAAATTTGAACTTGAGCATGAAATCATACTCAAAACGTTTTGTAATCTCGGGGCCAGGACGCTAAACCGAAATGAATTTCACGTAAATGTGGTTTATATTTATTATACACAATTAGGTTGTCGTACCTAATAGAATTCCACGATACAATGCTCGGTGCCAAATTCGTCGTTTTCATTTTACTAGTACAGTTTCAAGTTTATAGACAGACCCTCCAGATGCATGTGTACGATCAGTTGAGGGGGCGGGTGTAGCGCATTGGTAGAACGTTGGACTTCGGAGCAAAAGGTACCGACTTAAAATCCAGCTCCACTGCAGTAGGATGCACTGTCTGTAGAGTGTGTCAGTTATCATCCTACCAGCTGGTGCTCGCAGGTTTACTGCAACATTCAGCACTACGGATGTTGCGGGTTTCCTCCTGCCATAAACTGACAAGTCGTGATGTTAGTGAAAGATTCTAGAAAGCAACTAAAAACTCAAAAAAAAGAATATATATATGTATATCTGGTGTTTTCACCTAGTGGCACTACGATTTTTGCCTTGTGAAACTATGTTGTTTTTCATCTAGTGACACTATATGGCAGCGTTTTTTGTAACACTTACGTTTTTCACCTAGTACTATCTTGCTGGGTGTTTTTAGCCTAGTGACACTATCTCCATGTTGACACTATCTGGTGGTGTTTTTAGCCTAGTGACACTTTCCATATTGACTTGATCTGGTGGTGTTTTTAGCCTAGTGACACTTTCCATATTGACACGATCTAGTGGTGTTTTTAGCCTAGTGACACTTTCCATATTGACATGATCTGGTGGTGTTTTTAGCTTAGTGACACTATCTCCATATTGACACGATTTGGTGGTGTTTTAGCCTAGTGACACTTTCCATATTGACATGATCTGGTGGTGTTTTTAGCCTAGTGACACTTTCCATATTGACACGATCTGGTGGTGTTTTTAGCCTAGTGACACTTTCCATATTGACACGATCTGGTGGTGTTTTTACCCTAGTGACACTATCTCCATGTTGACACGATCTGGTGGTGTTTTTCAGTGAGTTCCTAGCGCCAGGTGCCCACAACCCGGTGAATGTCGACTGTCAGGTAATGGAGCTGGTACGGCGGAGAGTGGAGAACAGTCCAACACGATTCTGTTTTGACGAAGCACAGGTAAGCTCTCGGTAGATTATGTATAGTTTAACATCCAAGTAACATACGATTCATGAAAAAGAATGTCAGAGCCCCGCCAGGGGCGAGGATATTGCTTTTCGTGAGTTGGCTGTTACGAGGATGTTATCTGACTTAAAATACAGACTTGTTTCATGTACGCTTCGTGAACATGGCCGCTCTCCGGCTGGTTTATCACGCACATATCATGTTCCATGTAATGCATGAACACGTCATGCAGCACGTGCTGTTGCTGGATAACTGTGACTGTTTCAAAATACTTGATGAATTTTGCTTGAGTGCTTTGTAGCCTGTATAGCTCAGGTGGTAGAGCGTAGGGCTCATAGCTAGAAGTCTCGAGTTCGGTTCTGACAATACTCAAGATATTTTTCAATGTGTTAATGATGGTACACTGCGGTTTGAAATAATACAAGTCCACATAATCTCAAATGATGAATTACAATAGTGTATATTCTTAAATGATAATGAAGAGAAAACTAGATTCGTGAATATATTAATCAACAGATTTCCAATGGACAAAAATTACAGCTGTATTTTAATGGTTCTTAACAATCTGGGGCTGTATTATTGAAACTTTTTAACTTGCGAACTTCTTAGTGAGAAAAGATCTCTTCATAGATTAACATAAGAAGAAAATCAGTTTGGCAAATTCTTAGTACTTATGAAGTTTTGAGAACACAAGGTCTGTTCTATAATCAGTAGGTTGGAATCGAATGGGAAAAGTGATTATTACTGTATCATATATATGTATTGCCAATATATAGGTGTGGAAACTCGTCAAATATCGAATAATCATCATCTATTTTGATTGCTACACTGATATTTTCATCGGTAGGCCTGGTTAAATTACCAGCATTCTACAATAGTGTGCACAGTAAATACATGGGAAAGCTTGTAAGCATTGATATGGATTGACAGAATAAGCAATTGGCACAGATGTTACATCAATCGACTGATTCTATTATTAATAGAATATGATATTACCCTAGTCTGTGGATCCATGTGCACTTACTGATCCTCTCAGTTCCCTGGGGAGTTTGTAACCCAAGCAGGAACATTGCCATCTCATTCTACTGGGAACCCAATACCTGCTGAATGAACCCAATTCCCGCAGCAACGTTAAACTCTGATCACTCACTGAATGAACATATGCATTCTCAAACAATGTCACTTGCCTAAGGTTACGACACTATTTTTAACATGTTTCTCACACATGCAAATGCAAACTAGGATCTAGTCCACATTTGACATGATATACTCAACAAAATTAATTAAGGGCCAGCAGCCTAAGGGCATGTATATTTCGTCGTATATTAGTTAACAACAAAGAATTTCCAAACATCTACAGGCTCGGGTACTCTTTAGATACTTGCAGAAGCATTAGCAGAAGAATGGCACCAGATTCCTAAAGCCATGTTCTGGAATTTGGTAGAAAGCTTTCCCTCACAATATCTGTTGGCCCTTAATTTATTTTTTTTGAATATATTTTGTATATTCACCGACATTATCCACATGTTTCATATATTTGTAAATTCACGTCGCGTTTGGTATGTTTTTCAGGATCATATATTCAAGCTGATGAAGAGTGACAGCTACAGTCGATACCTTCGATCCGATATGTACAAGGAATTTTTAAGTGGCACACGGAAGAAAGTAAGACTTCTGACAGTTATCCCAGTCACGTGGTCCGCCGGGTTTAAGCACTGACCTTTGTTCGTTGTTGTTGCTACTGTACATCTACTTCATCACCACCCTCCTCCAGATACACCACCAATACACTATCAGTCCCACACTGTAACCAGTGCTCACCTTTTACCAAAACTTATTTATGTTGATCATAGAATCGGAATTTAATGGTTGTTTTGAAAAACCAAAAGAACGTATTCTGTTTTTGATGAAATATCACTGCAAATTTATTGTTTGGAGAAGCTGAGAGAATTTATTCTGTTTTCATCTTGCATATTTATTATTAACTATTGTTTAACTTACAGATATTGTAATGAGAAATGTGATCATTTGAAAAAGTCAGCTATGTAGTCTTTGTTTTTCTTGCTTGGTTTTGAGCACATAAACACAGAAAGTGGTGTATGTATTCTCTGTCTACCTTTTTTCTTCTCTTTTTATGTTGTTGTAAATATTGTCTTTACAATAACATGCTAACGAAAAGCCAAAATTCAATCTCGGAGGTGTCTTATCTATTCAGTATTACATTTTAATGATTACATTTTCATGATTACATATTCATTATTACACCATCTTGATGTACAACAACTAAGATCTTTTTCATCGCATCTAGCATAGAGCCTTTCAAATATATATTATATATAATATACATTTTTGTAAATATCAGTAGAATTTAGACTGTAAATATGTATGTATGTTGAATATGCCTGCACCACATGTTAGAAATGTTTGCATTATACTGTATTGTTAATGTCGCATTTCTAGAGTTTGGGAGAGATCTCGTAATTAAATCTTACTTAATTGCAGAGGGTTGCGATAATGTTGTTGTTGTTTTTGTTGTTATTATTATTATTATTATTATTATTAGTATTATTAATTATTATTATTTTTAAACTTGATTATTAAGTAATAAGAGTTAGCATCTAAACGAAAACGCGCAAAGATTCCATCATAAATACTATCAGGGTAAAGTTATATTTGTTTACCTTGTAGCTAAATATCAATCTATACATTAGACGGAAAAGTCAAACAAAATGATGATGTACTTTTCTGTGTGTATAAGGGACCATGTGATATTTGATGACGGGGCTTAGTACTACTACTTAGTACCTCAATTAACAGACTATGGCAGGTAGAATTTGTCGACAATTCAGCATAACTGTATAATTAGCATATTATGAATGATGCTCATATGGACCAAGTATTATCGGAAGAATTGCAATCAATTGGAAAAATGTACATGTCATCAATGTGTAGTGCCAACTCAGCGCTATATGAGTTAGTCGTCTTTAGTAAGTTTTCAAAGAAATGCATAATTCATAGGAGAAGCAACCTCCTGCAGATAAATATACCCAATTTGGGCTGGTGACTAATTACTAAAACAAAAGAAATGGATACTATAAAGGAGGTATGGATACTATAAAGGAGGTATCCTGAATATCGATATACTGTAACCAGTTAGGGCTGATGATTAATTGCTAACAACAAAGAAATGGATATGCTAATTGGGGGAGTGAGGAGGTGGAAGTTATAGCTATGGTAATCTTACTAGTTTGCCAACTCAGCAATATTTCAATTTGCCAGCAATGCGAGCAAGTTGTCCAACTAGTTGCATCATACATACTGTGCCAATAGACATCGGGACAACCAGGCCTCGAGATTACCAAACATATTTGAGTACGATTTCATAGTTTTGTTTACAAATCCCCATAAAATTTGAGCCACAAATCCCCATAACATTTGAGCTTGAGCATGAAATCATACTGGGAATGTTTGGTAATCTCGGGTCCAGACACCTGTTCCACCACAGATTGGTCGTAGCGCTTTGAGAACATCGGCTCCTATATGTTCATGTGGAGTTACGTCTCTCATCGCCCTATGAATGATCTGTGACGTGGGGCCTCTGGTGTATAATTGTTTCATCCAGAAGCAATTCAGATGATTTTTTATGTACATATTCCATATTTTTCTTAGCGGGTTTTGACACCGATAATGCCCAATTGCCCAACGATATGTGTGTGAGATTGTATAACGGGGATACCACTATAAGCCTCTCCTGTACAAAGAGGGGTAACTCCAAGGTAAACGTATCTCCAGCCTTAGCAATGCTATAGTCTATGACTAAGGTTGGCAACCACAGAGTTACGCCATTTCTTACAGGAGAGCCCAGGATATCCAAATCATGCTCAACATGTTTTGACCACAAGATAGTTCTGATGTAATCACCAATGTACAGATTGTTATATTATGATAATATTATCATATCATTATTATCATTATGTTTGCATTTCAAGTGGGCTTTCATCAACAAAAGCTGTAGCTTAATTTAGTGACAGGTTTTTAGTATGATATTAATATTTTACATCCTAAGTCCTTAGAGTTAGGATGATGTGTTAAAGTTTGAAAATTGTGGTATTTTTTCCAATCAATGTGCACCAATAACCTGAAATATAGAACATTACAAGAAACAGTATTTGTTGATTGTGGGATAATGAATTATTGGGGAAGAGTACCAATCGAAGAGTATTTCATAGGTAGAACATGCACCTTTGAGTTGAAATTGTTAAATTTCTCAAATTTTTGTTGCACAATTATATGTATAGTGTGTTATTGCATTTTGTATCATTTTGTTGCTGTTTTTATCAATTTACTTAATTTTTCACTGTTTTTCATTTTAATTTTTAATCTGCAGAAATGTCAGTTTTCTTCCTATTTGAATAAACCTAAGTTTTATATTTCTTCTTATCTATCAAACTATTTTGTGATCGTAATGGTTTGGCAGGAAATGCATTGACACCCCTATTTAGTAGATAACTTCAGTTTCTTTAACAATAATAAAACCTGTCTGCAAAATCAGCTATGCTGGAAGCGGATGTTAAAACCTCATCATCAATCAGTTTCTTAAATGTTGTATGACCTAACCAAAATTTTAGAATGTGCATACCGGGTATGTGCAAAATATCACCTGCCTTTTCCCCTATTCCATCTTTCAGAAGTCGTCCATTTGCATCAAATAAAACACTTACTCAAAATATTTAGTGAAAACTATCAATAGATAAATAATGGTGCTAAATCTTTTAATTATTTTCATTATTTAGTTATTTGAAATAAACCATTCAAGATTTTTTGTTCGTCTTTCAATAAAGTATTTAGATCTACCGAGATAATCTACCGAATAGTGACAGTGAAATTTTGAAAAATGGTCTTTTATATTTCAATGGTATTTATTTTGTTAATTTTACAAACTTTGTTTTTATATCATCTTAGAAAGCTTTTGCACAAATCTACACATTTCTATAGCAAATGCATCTTTATGTTCTTGTTTGGTTTTTTTTAATGGATTTTATTTGCTCCTTTTTACTTTATATCAACATGAACTAATAGAATATCAATTTATTTGATCTAAGAGATAAATTATGGATAGTTCTTTTTTAAAAAGATTTTTGGATTGTACACGATTTCTATTTACATCTAGATCTATATCAAAATTGATATGAAAATATATTTTTTTAATTGAAATATTTTAGTAAAATCTTTTCTAGCATGCTTGTGTATTGAACTTTCTCTCTTCTGCTAAATGTACATGTATTTTATTGGTTTTTTTTCCAGAATGTGCTTTTTCAATTTTTATTTTGTTTACAGCATTAAGATATGTTAATCATTTAAACATTTTGTTATCATGTAACTTAGGTTTAACAAAATATGTTTATACTCTCTGCACACATTTATTTGTTGTTTATTATTATATATTTTTTGCTGTAGATTATCAACAATTTATGTTATATCATTTTAATATTATACAGCTACAGATTAAAATTGTTCCATTGTCTATTTCCTGTATGTTTTGATTTCCTTGAATTGTGCAATGTAGAGGCATCAAGGAGACAACAAGGGGAAAGCTATTTTACCATCCAACTGGCATTTCAGACAACCACTTAACATTAACTACATGAAAAGGAAATCATTAAAGGCATACTATCACAGATAATTGACCTAGATAATGGTCAAAGGAACTTCTATCTGAGACTACTTACATTTGATTTGTCCACCCCAAAATAGTGTTTTTTTAACTGATGCGCTTATTCCCCAACACTTCATCGTTATCACAAATTTCAAGTTTTATATGAATTGAGGTTTAATATGAGCATTAATTATCTTGTCTTTGATGCATCAATTGATCTAATGAAGGAAATGAACACTTGACAATATTCTTTCATCATACATCATTGTCCCTTTGCATTAAAAACTAAAGCAAATAAACATATGACCATATTCAGGTTATTACTGGCATAGTCTTATATTGTGGGATTGGAATGGAATGTTGTCTACCATACAGCAATGGAAAGGATATATTTAAAATACAAACATGATTTTATGCATGTAAACTGTAGCTAAGAACTAGTCCAAAACAAGCACAAATATCTGTGATATTATGCCTTTAAGGAAAAGAAATTCAGCAAATATCATATTTATTACTTTGATATAATAATAATCTATTGTAAATCAAGTTCTCAGGCGAGATTTTCCATATTATTTGCAATGGTACTGGTTTTATTTATTATTTTATTTCTGTATAGCCACAAACAGAAATGTATGATTTTATTTCTGTTTAATATATATTCACAAACTGAGAAATGTACAAGTTGTCAATCTGTTGTCAGTACATAGCACATTCCCTTGTCAATTTCACCTACTGAAAAATATACTCTGTAATCACTTACTACATTGGCATTATCAGTGACACCATATCTTGTATTACGGTTGGATACCTTTCTTAATTCTTCTAATAGTCTTAATTGTCAAACATAATTATTAGGGAAGCAGTTATTACTAAAAGAAATATGATATCTTTGCATTTTTTAAAATAAATACATGAACTGTCAAAATGTAAGTACATATCTACTTTTCCTTATAAAATTTGATTGGGTGTGAGGGTGGGGCAAATATTTATAATTTGGGGGAAATTGCCAAAAATGTAAATATTTCATTTCAATGGAAACAAATTTAATGACAAGGAATAATTTCTCCCACATAAAAGAAAACTACGAAAAGTACAACCTCGGAAATGTAGAGACACTTACATACGTTTTATTAACGAAGATTGGGAATTAAGATACATGTATGAGATTTGCCATTGGGAAATGTGTTGGAAGAAGTTGGTGATTTTATGAGTGTTTCACATAAATTATTCTGATTATTCCAGTATAGCTAACCAATAATAGTAAAGTACAAAATAAATTAAGGGCAGGTATTTTGGGGGGGGGAAACTTATCCCCACATTTTGGAACTGGTCATGGTGTAGCAGTAAATGTACATGGTGCCATTCTTCCTTCAATGCATAGAGGCTGTCACTATGGATGTCTTCATTATTTCTGGCCCTTAATTAATTTTGTTCAATACATTTCATTTTGTTTACCAAACATCTATCTATGCACCCAACATACAATCAAAGAAAGTAGAACGAATTATCCATCGAATGAACATCTCCTTAACCAAGTTGTCCTTGTACCATTTGAAAGTTAATAGTTGTGTGACAGGATTGTAAATAGATAAGGAAGGCAATATGGTTACTGAAATATTATGTTCTCCTAATGCAAGATTTGTGTACACATGACATGCTAGTATATACAGTCTGGATGCTTGTACCACCACCTACCACCTACCACCATTACTGCTACCACCTACCACCACCACCGCCACCACCACACTTTCTGCATGCATATATGATATTGCATCCATACTCTCTTGCTCTCCTTGTTGTATCTATATACCTACCGTATATACATATATATCTAGTATCTACATGTCTATAGTAAAAGAGCATGGCTATATGTGCTTCAGTGAAGAAACGTAAATGTAACTTTTATGACGGAAATATTCCCTGCAAATTTTTATGAGGGACATTTTATCCACAAAAATGGAGTATCAATTTAGTGATATTCTAGATTTGGCACAATACATGTGCTAATAATTATTATGTCGGTTATTCAAATTGTATTATAAATGCGTGTAGTAATCGTGTAGCTGACATCATGGCAAAGATTCCAATTGTGTCGTGGGCTAAGTTAACATTTGAACCATTGTAGCATTAAAAGCAAATGTAGCAAATGCTTAAGAATTAAATTAAGATGTCTAGAAGCAATTTTAATAACCAAAATGTTTCGTATATATTCATGTCTTTCTTTACCTGTACTGAATAATTATAATTTTTATTAATGATTTACCACCACAAATGACCATGAAAACTTCTTCAGATTATATGATTATGTTGTTTACGTTATTTCTTTCCATTTATTTATTCACAATGGGTTTCTTTTTATGTACTTTGTTGCATGGTAGCAAGCTAACCTCTTTTTTTTTATATTCTGAGGGTACCTTCAAAATCTAGCAATTAGAGTCTGCATTTTCCCTAACGTTTTCCCCCTTTTCCCTAAAGTTATTCCCCCCATTCCCTTTCCTGTTAGGAATTTCTGAGCTGTAGGGCAGATCCAGAAATAATTTCTATTAATGTTGGTAGCTTGTATATAAACTGAAGGGTCTGTATGTCAGTCTTGATGTTAGTGTTACATTTGGCACCCAACTTGGGCAATAGTCTTTGGTTGGCTTTTTGAAAACTTACAAGTATAGGCATAAATATTTACTTCCTAACTGCATATACATAGTTACCGGTTCTGCTGTCTGTATCTTGGTACTACTATTTATTCACTGATAGAAATGGGGAAAATTATTGTATTGGCAACTAGAATATTGAATAGCTGAGAGAGAGAAAAATGAAGAAAGAAAAACAAAAAAAAACAAAATCAAAAAAATAAAAGTTATTATTTTTATTGTCTAAGGAATTGGCATATGCAGTTATTTAATTTTCAGGAAACTGCAATCAGAAAATTTGAAATATTTTGTAAATAAGAAAAGTTCATTGAATACTTGTCAGATGTTAAGACTAGCAAATAGGGCTCTACCCTATGAAGCAGCATGTAACTCTGGCAGTAACTGTCACTCCAACCTTGGCAATGTTGTAGTCTGAGTTATAGCTGAGGTGGGACTTCTGTGGAATGGGACAGTGAATTATAGGTAACAAATTGTTGAGATTAGATTTTAGAATGTTGAGATTAGATTTTGAGATTTTTATCTGACCAAAATTTCCTGAAACAAACTTGAATGAGATTTTGCTCAGCTGAGATTTCTCCTATTGACTCAGTTCTGTAACTTGAGTAAAAATTTGAGTCAGTGGCAGAAATCTCAGTTGAGCAAAATCTAAAGCTCAGGTTGTTTTTCGAGAATTTGTGGCCTGGACACTGGATTATAGGTATCGAATTGTTGAGGATATATTTTGATATTTTGATCTGGAGGAGTTTGAAGTTTTTACCTGGAGCTGGATCTGCCTTCCAGTGGTAGGACTAACCCAGTAGACGTAGCGTAGTTCCCCCAACTAACACCCGTGTCCTCTATCTCTTCAGCAGGCCAGGTCCATTATTCCAAAGCTTCCGAGTCTCAGCATTGGCGGAACTTGATCATACTCGTTCAACCATCAACGCTCACCAGTGCAAATCGCCTGTCCGAAAAATCAAAACACAAAAAAAAAAACATGCACATTTCTTCTCACATTTTAACGCACTACAATCTCACATTGCCTCATTCTTGGACTGATTTGATTGGTCTGCATGTATTCTCCTCTCTGCTTGGGGCTGACCAATCACAAGCCTTCTTCTAAATGCTCTCTGTCTCTCTCAGCACTGAATGAATGGATGGATGTTGTTCTCATTGGTGCAGCTAAGACATTTGGCCTCTCTGATTGTCCGGCTCGTCAGCCTTCCTCCTTTTTTTTCCTCACTGTGCCGCAGCAACACTAAGGTTGTGGGTGGAGCATGCAGCCGCCATTTGTGACTGCTTCTGTTCCATGTGAATCTCCAGATTAATACTCCTTGCTTTTTTGCTGTTTTCAGAGCAAAAAACGGCTAGAAATAAGAAAGGTGGTACAATTACAGTAGTGGCTATCTATCCATCGGACTTCTCTCAAATCCTGTGATGTGAAGGTGGACCAGTGCAATGCGTGTGTTTTGGAGAGAACGTTCACTAAAATCTGGAGTGCACCCTTCCGCCTGCACGTGTGTACCTCCTGCATGATGTAGGTGTGGTGGTGGTGGTGGTGGTGGTGGTGGTACTTGACACAATCTCTGCCAGTGGTACGGTGTGGTACTGTGTGGTATATTTCATGGAAGTGAAAGTGGGAAATTTACCAACATTTATAGACACAGATCTTGGAAATGTTAATATCAGTCCACAATTACAAATAACACTCCGGGCAACACATGTCTTCAAACTACAGTAGGACGATACTCTGGATAGTAAATGTCCTTAAACCCTGGTAGGACCACAAACCAGATAGCAAATGTCCTCAACCAATGGTAGGTCCTAGAGATGAATGACGAAAACATCAGTATACAGTTTTCTGTGTTGGCTAGCTACGACACATAAAGAAATCAGAATAATATATGTAAAACAAGCACAAGATCTACAAACTTTAGTTGATATACCACTGTGAACAATGGCTATACCGTGTTGATGATATCCCAATTAAAAATTGCTAGCATGTTGAGTTTATTTGCAGTGCGCTTTGGCCATTTGTGCCAATGTTGGTACAGCCCAATATTTTGTATGCTAAATAGTAATACAAAAGAACATTTACCAAAGTGATATAGAATGCTAACTGTTATAACACTATAGAAGCACCTTGGTACCATACTGTACTTTGTGATACATCAATGCTGCAGTGTCAGATTTTGAGATTAACGCATGCTGAAAGGTCAAGGTCATCTCAGAATCTGTGATATGAAACTCTTACATATGTGATGCTCTCACTGAATATTCTAATACAATTGCCAATGAGGCCCTTTTTGAAAATGCATTTTACTTCCAAATACTGTACTCTTCATCAGTACGATAAGTATAAACACTGAATAATTATTTTAAATATGTATGGTTTAAATATGATAACAACAATGGATAGACATCATGTTTATGGCTTAAAAAACAACATGTTCTTTTCATTATGTACAACAATTAGTATTTATCTTTGCAAAGTAATTTTTTGGAACATAGTAAAAAGGTATGAATATTGTATTTTGATAGCCAGTGCATAGATTACAATATTACATTTGTATTACGATTGTGCTATGATTGTAGAAAATAGTGGTTGAAGAAATGTCATGTGATATATATAAATGGATACAAGCTCTGTATGGTTTAGTGCAGATACAATGTGTGTACCTTGATACAATGTGTGTACCTTGATACAATGTGTGTAACTTGATACAATGTGTGTACCTTGACACGTGTATGCTTTGAATTATATGCACAAGAGAATGAAGCTGGGCTGACGGAAGTGAGGCAAGTTAAGTATTGATATATATCATATATATATATACAAACTTTGCGGGAGAGCTCATTAGTTTAAGCTTGTGTGAATATATTACTACATGATGAAGACACACTGTCCTAGTATCCTTTGCAAACTGGATCTAAGTTCTGAAATCCATGGTAAATGGAGAGCAAGTACAGTATGTATTAGTGTTACCATGACAACTCTATCTAACCTAACCACTCCAAAAATTCCAAGGACATGCTGGATTGGGAATTTTGTGTTGCCATGACAACCACAAGAGACGAGTATGCTCATTACAATGACTACTGTAGACAAGTGCATTCATGTTACCATGACAACTGTAGAGAGGAGCATTTGCATTACCATGACAACTATTGAGACGAGCATTTCCATGGCAATGGCAGTGGACAGGTACACATGTGTATCCATGGTAACATGTCCACGCGTTCTGGAAGGCTATGATAAAGTTTAATGTGTGACGTGTACACTACCATGAAACCCACGTATTTGAACAAATATTTGAACAAGTGTTGCTAGTGTAATCAAGGCAGTAATGTATTAGTGAGTAATTCTCCAGTAGGCTTCAAACTTGTGTGTTACCGTGGCAAGTTTAGCGATGTCCGAGTTCTGACCAATCTGCCCTGGCGGTGCTAAGAAGATGTTCACATAATCATGCATAGTGTGGAAGACATATGGAAGAGAACTTATTTTCTTGATCTCAAGATTATCGACATGATGTTACTATTTTTTTTGTCAGTAATCAACTGAATCTCTTAAAATTATCTGTCATCGTTAACAGCTCGTCTTTGTATGTGGAGAATATGTTCACACCAGAAAAAAACCAAGCATTTCATCCACAAAATGTGTCATTCAAGTGCCAAAAAAATGGGTTCATTGTTTTCATTCATTACAAATATATCTATATATATCTACATACAATGTCCAATGTTTTACACCATAAACTCCCCCGAGTTCCAATGTGTTGATTTGGTGAAACTTGAAGGCATTGAGACATCCATGATGATAACTTCTGAACCAGTGGATAGATTATGTTGAACTGTTCATCGCAAACGGGTGAAAGATTCCTGTAGTGATTTTAAAATCTAATTACTCGCACATGCTGAATATATTGTTAATAGAAGTCAACTCATAGATAGCAATCATGGCAGCCATTTTGGAAATGAAATTTAGGCCCTCTTTCCAATTCTGTGCATTTCATTACTTGAATTAATTATGGAGATGCATTAAATATGACAAGATGGTTATATTTTTCTTAAGTTCATATAGTCTTTTACTTACAAAAATATCATCACAGATGTGTGAAATACCCACGGCAGTGTTTATGCAATAATATTACTGATCATTATATCATGGGATTTTTTTTTACAATTGTAGGATACAATAGAATTAGTAAATTCATGGATAAATTTAACAAATTTTGTTGCGTATATTTCAGATACAGTATTTAATATCAATACCAAAACCATCTAAGGTCATTATCCTGAAAACTTACATTCCCAGGCGGCCTACAGAGCCCATAACTCAAATACGTATCTACATTTCCAACATGTCTGTCTGGACAGGCGGTGCAGCCTGATACATTCTAGTCCAATGACTGCCAGAAGAGCGTATATTTAATGACGTGCAAATAGATTGTTTCCATGTTGGGAAGTTTCGCTATAGAAGAATACTTCTCTGAAGCTTCTACACTAGAGAAGACTACCGTATTCAAGTAAGCCAAAATAATATTCTTCGTTTGAAAATATTAATTAATATTATTCAAACCAATGGAATCTTACAAAGGCTGCCACATGAAATAAGCGACACAAATATTAACGATACATTTTCCCCCATTCGTCGGGTATTTTATGTTCATTACATATGTATTCAGAGATCATTACATTTTGTCTGTGTGGTCTTTGATGTATGTCAACAAATATCAATGAATTTCATTCAGCTCATCTTGACTGGTATTCATTCTCAAGGCTCTCGTGTCCACCATGATACCATCGCGCTCTTGTAAGTACCGATCAAGTACCGATCGGCGTGTATAAGAGATAGCTACAAGAGGGCTGCTATATGGTCTCGTAGTAGATAAGCGAGCTTAGTGAAACAATACCCTTGGAGATTATGTACTTACCTTTGATTTAGGTTAATTCTTAGTTATTTCCGAACTTGTTAATATAATATATTTTCATGTACCATTTACCGAGTAGACTTACGATATGCAGTTTATTGGTGTAGCACCATATAGATCCTTTACATATTGTACTTCCAACGAAGGTGCCTGACATTGCTGGAATGTCTGTTGATAATTTGTGCTTTATTTAAACACTGAGGGAGGACAACATATACTCAAAAACATTAATTAAGAGCTGGCAGATATTTTTTCGGGAAGCTTTCCACCAAATTTCAGAGCTCAGCTTGAGGAATCTGGTGCCATTTTCTTCCAATCTGTCTGCAAGTTCTTGAAGAGTACCTGGAACATGTAGATACTTGGAAATTCTTCATTGTTAGAATAATATAGACCTGTTCAAAAAGGCTGCTTGACCTTAATTAAATTTTTTGAGTATAGATAGAAACCAGCACATCGTGTATTACAACTCTGAAAAGTTTGCGTTCAATTCAACATCATATCAGTAATTTGGTGAACAATTGCGTGTTCTCCATATCGATATGAATCTTGTGTGTTATTGATGCCTGTGTAATTTAGTAAACATGTCGACCAAATTGAATGCATATGTATCTATAATCACCATGTCCCCCAGCTCCCCCTAAACCCATCTCCTGTTAAAGAGTGGCATAGCATTGCTTCTTTGAATCTGTTCTCTTTGCTAGTGCCAAATATGGCTTGGAACATTTAAAGTTTGGAGGGTCATTATCAAGATGACCTCATTTCACCCTCTCCCTGCTGGATTAAGCACAGGCACTGCTCTTAACGTGTCTCTGGTTGCATCCAGCATAGGGAGGGTTAATTAAGCAATCATTATGCAAGAGAAAGTTGCTAAAAATGTATACAGGATCTCCATTACTGGACCAACTTTTCTGTTAGTCGAACAACCTTTCCGTTGGTCGAACATTTTTGTTAGTCCAAGAACTTGGTTGACAAACTTTTCCATTATTTGACCACCTTGGAGGTCAAGATTTGTCATTAGGAAATATGCTCTTCAGGCCACTGTATCACAAAGCTGTCACAACTATCTGGGAATGTTGTAAGTTTTACGACGTCATAAAATGTATTTCCCCAATATCACATTAAGCCAAGGAGGGGCATTTATCATTTTCTAATGATGAAAAGATCATTCTGAACAAGTGGAGGCCTTATTTCATTGGTTCAATCAGTCTACAATGTCTTATTGCGCATCCAATTTTTAGAACTCATTTTTTTTTTATGACGTCCTAAGAATTATGACAAAGTTATGATGGCTTTGTGACAATATCAGAGTTATGTTCCTCCAATACGTCGACTTAGACACTCGACAGCATTTTCTCACATGTTAAATTCCCCTGAAAGGAAACAGACCAGAGATTTTCTTTGATATCGAAGATATCTAGGTGATCAATTTGAAGGCTTCCAATTGGCTACTCCATGGCAACGACCCAATGTCACAGGGACTTTGCCTACACTGCTGTTGCTTATGTTAGAGAATGACCAAGCTTAGCCATGGTAATCGTGGATTATTAGTCTATTCATACCTGTTATATTCCCCTATGTGTAAGATAAATCTAGCAGATTCATGTGCAATATACTCCAACCTCTGAACATATATTCATTACATTGTTGGAAATATATTCCATTTCATCCTTTGATGCAAAATGCAACGACTATGGTTAATGAAGGATTGTTGAATTGTTGCATTGTGTAGTCAAATTGTGCATACCCCCTTTGACCAGAAATGTATGCACCATATAATTATGTGAATATTATGAAACATGAATGTCCATAACTCTTAACTTGTAGCCGAATGCTTGTTTTACTGCGTCTACTGTATTGCAGGACATTCTTGAGATAACACTGTAGTTTGCTTTAGTGGACTTGGCTTTCAATTGTATAAAGACTGCCTGATCTATTGAATTCATGTCATGATTTATTGTACAGAGGATTTGCTCTATAGCCTTTGTTGACTTCAATTCCTGTACATATAAAAGCACAGCTGTTTGGGAGACTAAATGTGTTGTCTCGACATTTTGAGTCAAAATGGCTCTTGAAAGAAATGTAGAATAAAGGTATTAACATGGTATCGTTTGTGGATGTTGTGAGTAACCAGGCTGTTCAGTATAATAATAGTGAAACATGATGCATTTCGCAGCGACCACTCAGGTTGAAGTTAAGCATGATCATGCTCGTATGGGGCATGGATGAGCGACAATTAGACAAAGTTTAATAAGATCCAAGAACCGATTTAGTCAATAAGACCTTTAGTTTTTCTATGTTCCAACTAATAGCTAGAATTCCTGCACTAGCGCATTGTCAGTTTTGTTGATCATGTGATATTCACATAAACGTTCTACCTTCCTCTTCAACATGGGCAAACCTATTGAGTACCGTATCACATGGTCAACAAATTTAAAGGAAAGAATACACAAGAATTCTTGTTAAACGTGGGGAAACTAAAGGTCTCTAATAAATAGAATTTACACGTACAAAAATACATCTAAAATACATTACAACACATTAAAGAAATTTCCTTCAAAGTGATGGATGTGTTTCTTAGGAAGCCGAGAATGTGGATTAGACTAAAGCCACTTTCAAGATTATTTCACTAAGATCAGTGCTTGCACGTTGTGAAATTGCCCAGTTTGTACTAGGCTGGATAAAAAAAGTGGATTTCTACTGAACTACCCTGCTCCAGTCATAACCCAGCCAGTCCTTGACACCTGTAATACCAAGCAAGAAGCAACAAGTATCTGTCTTTTGGTCTCCAGTCATGCTCAAAGCTTGCATTTTATATGTTGATTTGTGAACAAAACATTGAGTTGAGAATATAATCATACTGGAGAAAGTTTTGTAATCCTGGGCCAGATTGGGGCTTGAACCATCCATAAAGCCATAGTTTGTTTTTTTTGTTTGTTTTTTTAATTTGGGGTTTAAAGTCACTTTCTAGATTCTTTCACTAATATCATGACTTGC